>LPNX011072686.1:36922-67939 GCA_001517045.1 Pseudotsuga menziesii
CAACTATTTACAAATTATCTACCTTAATGGAAACTAACTAAAGTATCGATTAAGTATTTGACCATTGACTTGGAGGAGATCAAATTCTCCTATATTTTGTACTTTATATGTGCCAATGCCATTCTTTTTTACCACTTGAAAGGGTCTAAGCCAACGATGTTAGAATGTTTTCCTCTAGGAATATATGATGACGAAGTTGAAAGTAACATATTATATACAATAAAACCAAAATAACAATAAAACCCTATTATTAAGAGTATATTATTGTCTAGTTAAAGCATATCAATGTAATTATACTGTCAAGCCATCAAATAGGGGAGGAATATTTTGTATATGATTGCAGTGATTCTAGTTACTTGAATTTTCACTCTAACTGTGCCTAGATTGCTCTATTCGATTGCTTAAGTTGTCACTTTATTCCAAGAATTGATCAATTGTGTTTGCTCAAATTATTCCAAGCATTGACATCCTAATCGAGCCATGTTACTTGTCCTCCCAGTGTGGTTACAATGTAGATACCTTGTAATGATGATATCCTACTAAAAAACTAGATCTCAAGCACCTTTAATCAATATTTGTTTATCACAATGCCAACAAGTTGTATGACAAGTCACGAGTGATTCTTTAAAACCCAATTACTAAATCAATCGCATGAATAAGAAATTTTTGAAAATACAATCCAACATACCTTATAACTAGTGCAAAGAAAAATGAGGGAAGGTTTGGTTATATAGGGTAAAACTACAACTCAATAAGGCCAAGATACACTGGGAAGGAGATAATTTGGGAAACAAATTGTTTCAAAAAAACAGCCCCTTCACTCCCTCGACCGAAACTATGGATTCTTGAACCTAATGCCATTTATTTCTTGTTCTGAAATACCCAAGTGAATGGTTGACTAATTGTATGTAGGGTGTCCAAGTCACATCGTACACAATAAAGGCTCCAAAATGATATAACTACATAAGGCATATTCACACCTTTTTATCTTAATCCCATATAAATTGCATCACTCCTCATAAGCCATGTACTTCACTAGGTCCACTCTCCCTTCATGTACATTGTCATGTCCCAAGCAACCTCAATCCAAATCCAAACATCCATCCAAGAATGCAATAACCCCATGTTTTCTAAGGATTGATGCCCTCCTCCAATATGCACAATGCTTCTCCTTCTAAATGTATTTTTTTAAATGATTAATCAATTTATGCACCGTCTCTTAAGCGACGCTTGCTAGGCTATTCGTCGCTTAAACGACGCTTATGACCAAAATTTTTAAAAAAAAATTTAACTTTCTAATTTTTGGTAGGTTTAAAAGAAAAAATCCACACGCCGTCGGAAGTAACCGTTGGATTTTGGATCGAAATGTAGTAGTGGATCTTTCGATCAGAAAACATCATCATCATCAGCAACATCATAATCATAAGCAACTTCTGATCTTCCGATCAGAAAACATAATCAGCATCATATTCTGATATTTTGATCAGAGAACATCATCATCAACAACTTCTTATCTTTCGATCAGAGAAACATCATCATCATCATATTCTGATATTTCGATTAGAGAACATCATCATCATGAAAAACATCTGATCTTTCAATCAGAAACATCATCATCATCATAAAAATATCAACATCATCAAAAAATCAACATGATCCTCCCTTTCGGAATTACGGGATTTGGGTCTTTACAGAGTTACCAATGATCCTTCCTTTCGTAATTACGGGATTTAGGTCTTTACGGAGTTACTAATGATCCTTCCTTTTAGAATTACGGGATTTAGGTCTTTACGGAGTTACTAACGATCCTTCCTTTCGAAATTATGGGATCAACACATTTGTGGAACTCAGACAATCCTTCCTATTGGAATTACGGGATCAACACATCTGTGGAACTCAGACAACCCTTCCTATTGGAATTACGGGATCAATTCAATGATATTTCCTTTCATAATTACAGGATTTAGGTCTTTACGGAGTTACTAACGATCCTTCCTTTCGGAATTACGAGATCAACACAGATGTGGAACTCAGACAATCCTTCCTATTGGAATTATGGGATCAACACATCTGTGGAACTCAGACAATCCTTCCTATTGGAATTACGGGGTCAATTCAATGATCCTTCCTTTCGGAATTACAGGTTTAGGTCTTTACGGAGTTACTAACGATCCTTCCTTTCATAATTACGGGATCAACACAGATGTGGAACTTAGACAATCCTTCCTCTAGGAATTACGGGATCAACACACGTTCTCAAGTACCGAAGTCACCGGATATGTTCTAAGCCGAAGTTCAAGGATGATACAATCCTACCACATTCATGGGGACCGATATCTCCAGATACATTTTGAACCGAGGTTTAGGGATGATGCAATCCCACCACTTTCACGGGGGCCAAGACCTTCGGACACATTTTGAACCGAGGTTCAGGGATGATGCAATCCACCACTTTCACGGGGGCCGAGACCTCCGGATACATTTTTAACCAAAGTTCAGGGATGATGAAATCCTACCACATTCATGGGGGCTGAGACCTCTGGATACATTTTGAACCGAAGTTCAGGGATGATGCAATCCCACCACATTCACGAAGACCGAAGTCACCGAATCTATTTTGGACAGATGTCCTAGGATGATACAATCCCTCTTCATTCTTGAGGACTGAGGTCACCGGATCCCTTTTGGACAGATGTCTTGGGATGATACAATCCCTCTTCATTCTCGAGGACCGAGGTCACTGAATCACTTTAGGGCAGATGCCCAGGGATGATACAATCCCACTACAACATCACTACTCCCCCTTTCGATGAAGGTTCTTTCGAACCACACCAAGCTTGTCTCGAAAGTGTTTGAACTTTACTCAAGACAGAGGCTTCGTCAACACAACATCATCTAAACCATCATCATTTACATCTTCAGTATGTGAATACTGAACTATCACCATCTGTATCTCTAGTATGTGAATACTGAAAGCATCATCATCTATATCTTCAGTATAGAAATACTGAAAGCATCATCATCTCTATATTCAGTATAGAAATTTGGAATCACCATCATCTGCATCTACAATATGTAAATACTGAAACATCATCATCATCATCTGCATCTTATCTCGTACGTAGAAATACTGGATTTCTATGTGTTACAACGGAACACAGGGTTCTCTATCATCACAACTCTGGTTATCTCATAGAATCATTGTAGTATCCATCTTCAGGTCAAAGAGACCTGATATTAGCTTCTGAAACCATATGACTTCACAACTTAGCAGACCAATCTTCTATGTATTCTGCTTTAGCCGTGCTAAGAGAAACACTGGACTGTTTCCTGCTAAACCATGAACTCATAGCAGACCCAAAAGCATCTACCTAATGTGCTTTTCTTGTCTAAGATACTTCCAGCTCAATCTGCATCTGTGTAGCCATACAGTCTATACTCATGGCTACCATCATATTATAAACCAAATTCTATAGTCCCTTTCAGATATCTCATCACATGTTTTACAGCTACTAGGTGAACCCGTCTTGGTTGAACAAGATATTGACTTAAGCTGTTCACAGCAAAACAAATGTCTGGTCTGGAATTTTTTAAGTACATCAATGACCCAATGATCTATCTGTAATGAGTCACATCCACTAACTCTGATGAGTCATCAGCTAACAGCATCAAGTTGGATTCCATGGGTGTGGCCATGAATTTTTTTTCCAACATATTGAATCTCTTCAATATCTCTACCGCATACTTTCCCTGGTTGAGAAAGATTCCTTCTGAACTTTTCCATACTTCCAGACCTAGGAATAATGCATTAACCCAAGGTATTTCATCTCAAATTCTTCTGCTAGTTTCTTCTTTCTCTCCATAATCTGTTTCTCATTCCCTGTCAAGATTAAGTCATCCACATATAATGACAAGATGACAGGTTCATCTTCTACAACCTTGTAGTAAAGGTTAGGATCTACTTTACTCTTGGCAAAGCACATGCTCATCAGGAAACTATCTATTCTTCCATACCAAGCTCTGGGAGCTTGCTTCAGGCCATAGAGGGCCTTCTTCAACTTACATACTTGATTCCATCTGTCTTCAGCTTCAAATCCTCATGACTATTCGATGTAAAACTCTTTCTCAATCATACCATACATATAGAATATTCTTCGAAGTTACAATATTTCAACATCTCGCATATGATCTGAGCCATTCACGGACGTCAAACTAGCATAGGGAATAATAAAGGAGCTTGTGAGATAATGGTCTAGATCAGATTGACCAGTTTCCCTCATGTGATATGGGCCATTGACAACATTCAATGTACATTTCAAATGAGTAAAGAACCCATCTGTGGATAGCCATTATTATGCTAGGAGCTCTCATATAAGAAATCTAGGTTGTTCGTGCAAGGGGTTCCCCTCCACCAACAAATGAGATATCGAATTTCCTAGCATATTAGAGATACCTCATAAAACAAGGATTCTATTATAAGTAGTGCCTAATCACATTGATTCTCTCTGATTCAAGTCAAAATACAAAATATGAGGCAAGGAGAAGGGCCTACTGAGACTTGATTTCCAATTATGGAAAGGATTTTCTTATACCGCAAACATAGGAAAGGAAACAAAACCATGTAAATGGAAACCAAGATAGTATTAATTCCCATTAGGGGGAGAATTAAATAGGTTTCTTCGCATAAAATATGGAATAAATAACTCTACAAAATTGTTTTTGTAAGTTTTAAACATGTGCAGAGAAGGAAATCATATACATTCTTTTAAGCAAAACAAAGATTACACCATAGAATTCGCACATAAACACAGAGATTTACCCTAGAAAACCTTAGCCAAGAAAACCAACAAACCTTAGAGCCACACCTCCTACTTTATCATTGATCAATATGAATCCCTCACAATACAAAATATAGGTATTCAACACCATACAATACCCTAACCTATTCACCCAAATTAGAAAATAGACTGTAATACCTTAATTAACATTAAATAACATATTTTTAGAAAATTTCCCAAAATAGCAAAAAACAACCCATTTTTTTGACTCGCTACGATCGCCTCAGAAACAGCCTACCAACCTGTTTTTGTGAAGGTGCCAACAAATATCATCATGCGCTACACTAACAGATGCACCTCCCCTCCACATGCACATGCAAAGAATATAACATATACCCAACATTCATCCCACTTGTTTTTTTCTTTACATAGAAATGAGTCATGTACTCATAAAGTCACAGGTTCAGGCCATCAATGCCCATAGATTATATACACTAAGATCAATTCTATGTACTGACATACTTTGTTAATGATTCTGCAACATTGTTCAAGGTGTCAACCTTATCCAACAATACCTTCTTATCTTCAACCATATCTCTCACAAAGTGACATTACACATCAATGTTCTTTGTCTTAGCATGATAAGCAGGATTCTTTGCCAGGAATATTGCACTTTGGCTTTCGCAATCTAACCTTATAGCTTTCTGTACAAACCCAATACTTGAACAAAGACTCTACAACCATACTGCTTCTTTTTTGGCATGTGTTGCTTCCATGTATTCAACTTTTGTAGTTGAGAGTGCAATTACAACCTGTCTCTTGCTCTTGCTCATCCAACTAATAGCTCCTCCAAATAGGTTAAACATATACCCACTTGTAGATATTCTATGATCAATATCTCTAGCCCAGACTACATCAACAAATCCATTTACATCTATTACTATCTCTGGTGCAGGTCTTCCTTGGTAGCAAACTACATAATATGTGGTGCCATGCAAGTATCTAAAGGCCCTCTTTACAGCTGTCCACTTCTCTTTCCTTGGATTTGACATATATTTGCTCAAAACTCCCACTACATGAACAATGTCTAGTTTGATACAAACTATTGCATACATCAAACTTCCAACTGCACTGGCATATGGAACTCGTGACGTATCTTATTCCTCTTCATGTGCCTTAGGACATTGCTCTACATATAACTTTACACCTACAGGAATAGAAAACCTTGACCGACTTATTTTCCTACATGTTAAACCTTTGTAGTACCATCGTAACATATTTTCTTTGATTTAACCATATCTTCCTATTTGCACAATCTCTTCTTATCTCCATTCCTAGAATTAATTTTGTTGCACCGAGATCCTTCATGTCAAATATGGAGGACAGCTGAGACTTCACCTCCTTTATAACATCTTCGTTGTTTCCAATCAGCAAAATGCCATCAACATACAATACTATGTTAATGAAGTGATCACTCATATGTTTGGAGTATACATAATGATCAGCCTTGCTTCTCACAACCCCCAATCCAAGTATGTATGTCTCAAACTTTTGGTACCGCATCCTTGGAGATTGCTTTAGACCTTAAAGGGACTTCTTTAGTTTACATACCAACTCTTGCTTTCCCTTTACTGTGAACCCTTCTATTTTCTTCATGTATATTTCTTCTTCGAAATATCCATGTAATAACATTGTCTTCACATCCATCTACTCTACTTCAAGATCAAAAGCAGCAACAATATCAAGAAGAAATCTAATAGAATTTTATTTTGCATCTAGATAAAATATTTCACCAAAATCAATTCCCTCTACCTATGAATATCTTTTTGCCACCAAGTGGAATGTGTAATTCTTCACTTTAATTTTTGCATTCAACTTCTTTTTAACCAACCATTTTCTCCCAGTGACTTTTCTTCCAGCTGGTAACTGGACTAGATCCCCTGCTTCATTTTTTGCCAAGTCATCCATTCTTCAACCATGGCCTTCTTCCAGATATCACTATCCTATGAATCAACAACTTCCTTCATATTTATAGGATCATAATCAATCATAGAAAAAGAAAAATGAGAGAGAAAATTAGGAGGGGAATACCCTTTTGGTTTCCTTCTTTCTCGAGATGATCTCCTCGAAACTGGGGTATGAGGTTCTTCTTCTTCTTATTCAACTTCTTCTGTTGAGTCAGATTCTTCACCTTCTAACTCAAACTCTATCTTCTCTAGTTCCTTTCCCATTGGAGTCACTTCCTTTCTAGGGAGTTATTTTACCTCTCTAACCTCAACATCTTGACTATAAACAGTCTTCTTAGTTACAAGATTCCAAATCTTATAACCTTTCATACCATATTTATCGCAATAAAGATACATTTTCAGCTTTGTTATCCAACTTGCTCCTTTTCTCCTTTGCAACATGTACATAAGCATCACAGCCAAAAACTTTCAGATGCATAATAGAGGGTTTATTACCAATACATACCTCTTGTGGAGTTTTGTCAACAAATGTTGATGTGGGTGACCGATTTTCTAAGTAACATGTTGTCTCCATTACATCTACCGAGAATTATTTTCCTATCCCAACATTGCTTAGCATGCCCCTTTCCTTTTCAATCAGTGTCCTATTCATCCTCTTGGAAACTCCATTCCCTTGAGGTGTGTATGGATTAGTCTTCTTCCTTGTTATACCTCACTTTTTACAGAATTCCTCAAATTCATTCCCGGAGAACTCTCCACCATCATCTATCATCAACATCTTTATTTTCTTTTTTTTTTACTTCTCTACAAGAGCCTTAAATTCTTTAAACTTAGCAAATACTTCATATTTCTTTCGAAGGAAATAAATCCATATGTTCCTTGAGAAATCATCTATAAATGAAACATAATACATAAATTTTCCTAATTATGGAACAAGCACATGTCCAAACACATCACTATGTATTAATAATATAATTCCATTTTATCTTGTAGCACCAGATGCAAATCTTACTCGGTTATGTTTTCCATATATGCAATGTTCACAGAAATCAAAGTCCAAAGTGCACTCGATCATACCATACATTTACCTTGTAAATATTGAAGTCCCTTTTCTTCGATATGCCCCAATCTTCGATGCCATAACATCGTCTTTCCTCTCGATGAAGTCAGGGTTCTATCATCTTTACCTCCTTCCTCATGCACAACAGAACTGCTACATTCATCAATGATGGTGCTTCCCAATATTTTTTATAGAGTTCCATACCGAACTCCCCTCATCAATACCATTGAACCTCTAACCATTTTGAAACTACCATCTCCACACACAGTCTTTACACCTGCAACATCCATCTTTTCGACAGATATTAAGTTTATTGCTAGATTTGGAATGTGTAGCACTCCTGGTAGAGTTATAATCCTTTCATCCTTGATTTTTAGCTTGACTCTACCATGTCCAATGATATTGGCTATTGAATCATATCCCAAGTACACATCTCCTCCATTGTACTTTTAATATTCACAGAACCATTCCCTATGAGGGGTCATATGACATGACGCACCTAAGTCAATCAACCATTTATCACATTCTGAATTATTACCTGTGGAAGCTAGGTATACATCCCCTCCTTCTTATGAAGAGGTCTTTGACTCTAGGGAAGGGGTATCCTCAGATCCCTTTTCTTTCTCAACATTCTTAGATCTATAATCCTTTTTATAGTGCCCAACTTTACCACATTTCCAGCACTTCCTTGTCCCTTTTCTTGGGGATTCATATCTACCCTTATATTTAGATCTCCCCTAGATCCTTTATTTGTGTTTCTCTCTTGGTGCCTACCTCTCACAGACAAGGCATCCATGCTATGATTATCCATGGCTTTCCACCTCATCTCTTCTGATAGGAGGCATGATACTATTTCATCAAATTTTTAAGGTTGCTTAACTAGCACTACCTATTGCAACAATTAGGTTGTCCTAGGAATCTAGAAAAGAACACAATAATGTAATACATTTATCTTCTTCAATGATTTTAATGCCAACCGAGGTTATATGACTTACTAAAGTATTATAGACATTCATATGCTATATCACTATGTCATTTTCATCCATTCTGAGATGAAACAATTTCTTTTACATAAACAACTTTTTCACAAGGGATTTTGATTGATGCAAACTCCCTAGTTTCCCACAAATCCTTATCCCACTATATTCACTAGATGCGTTCAAAAACATAAAGCCTGATAAGAACAACCTAATTGTACTCGTTGCCCTTCTTTCTAATTTATTCCAATCATATTGTGATGTTATAGTGGATTTCATACCCAGATCCATAACAATCCATTGTTCCCGATCTACAAGAAGATCCTCCATTTTGAGCTCCTATGGCTCAAAATTCTGGCCATTAAATTTCTTGATCTCAATTCTTGAACTACTCGCAATTCTCTTTTAATGCACAAATCAACACTACAAAGCTCCCACTAAACGCGAGTTTATAACAAAACCAAGATCTATCAACTACGTCGAACCCTTAGCAACAAAGGTGTCCCCTTGATGCCAATAATCGAGCTTTGATACCACATTTAAGTTTTAAACTTGTGCAGAGAAGTAAAGCATACATTATTTTGAGCAAAATAGGGATTACACCACAACATTCACACATAAACACAGAGATTTACCCTGGAAACCCTTAACCAAGAAAACCAACAAACCTTGGAGCCACACCTATTTTCTCATTGATCATATGAATCTCACACAATACAAAATATAGGTATACAAAAACATCTAATATCCTAATCTGTTCACCCATATTAGAAAATATACTCCAATCCCTTAACCGAGATTAAATTACATAATTTTAGAAAATTCCCCAAAATAGCCAAAAACAAGCAAAACAAATTGGCTCGCTATGCTCGCCTCGAAAACAGTCTAACGGTAATTTTCGTGAAGGTGCCAACAAGGATCGTTAGGCGTGACGCTGACAGGTGCACCTCCCCTCCGCATGCACATGGAAAGATATAACATATACCCAACCATTTTTGTAGAGAATTATTTGAATGATATTTCAAAAAGAGCTCATGAGAAAGATAATTGCTAGCTGCACAGACCCTAAACTCAAAATATAGGCAACCATAATTAGTCAAAAGAATTGATACATTCTACCATCAATGAAATGAAGTAAGTAGAACAATCCACACTCCAATATTTTGTTTAATTTATTCTTATATCCATCGTATCAAATAGAAAATGTAGGATTGTGTTCACTATTTCATCCCCTCTTCTGCAAATTTCTTTGAAATTTATCCTCCATTCAATATTCCAAAAACCCCCAAAATGCCAAGGAAGAAAACCACCTCTGGAAGCTCATCTTCTAAGGCCATCTCTAATCGGTCTAATATTCTCTTTGATGTCTTGTCACCCGAAGTTTCACCTTTTGTTGATCAATGGGCCATGGTGTCCCCCCTCAACTTAACTAAAACTTCATTTTGGTAGCTAATTATCTCAGCGCTCGAGAAATTGCATTCTTAAAAATCCAAATGCAATCTTTGGCCATCCGAGTTGGGCCAACACCTAGTTCCTGATGTTTTCCCTTCCCTAAGTTTGTCTAATTCTGCATCAATAACTATAATTATGCTACTTTAGTTGTTTCCACCTATGATGGCCAACCCGTTCTCTTTCACATCTCAATATTTTCCATTGCTAAGATGATGGGTACCTCCTTAGCTAGGGAGGTTATATCCCTTGAATATTAAGACACTTACTATAGGGGTATGTAGTCGTTTCAAAAATCCAAGATGTTTTCTCGACTTAAGTACAACCAAGGCTAAGAAAATGGGAAAATTTTTTACCTTTGAACCAAGAAAGTATCGCTACTCTTACTTTGATACTAAGAAGAGAACCTATCTAGGACATTGACAAAGGAATGGTAGTTATTGTTAACACATACAATCATGTTAGTGCACCCAAATACATCTATGCAGAGAACATAGTAGTAGGTATCAAAACCTAGTTGGAAGATTTTAGTGATACTCAGATCTTTAGATATTATTTTTATCTTGTTTATCTTTTCATTTTAAATCAATCCCAATATTTTAAATCTGTAGATGTCCAAAAACCATGGGAGGTGTCTACAACAGAATGTGACTGGATCATCCCTTGGGTTAAGAAAGAGGAAGAAAAAGAGGTCACCTAGTCTCACTTTATGTCTCAATTCATATATAAAGACTTCACCTTGATCGCTGGAAAAGAACCTGAACACACGACTCAAAAAATTTGGCCTTATTTGCAACTAGGAGAGGCAACTAAAAAAGGTGGGGTATCTAGCAAAGGATTACATAGTCATCAGATTAGATGGCATTCAATCCCCTCCGCACAGGTTGCCTAAGCTCCTCACATCTAGGGATCTTTTGTTCGAGTATGTAAACTAGATGTTGGAGGTAGATGACATTCAATTTATTAAATCAAATAAGAAAGGAAGGATTGAATTCCCTACCATTCACTTGTTCCTACCAATTGACTTTGTGAGCCTCACGGGGGCGTCACCTAGGGACCAATATGATATCACGTCCATTCATATTGGGGGGGTTAAAATTAAAAAATTAAAAATCAATATATTGGGGGTATATTAGGGGTAAAAAGGGTTTTTTTTTCACTATTTAAATATCCAATATGCTAGGGTATGTTTTATTCAACATTCTTGTCCACGCCATTCACCAGTCCTCCAAGCCTACGAGCTGCTTCTACTTGTGGTATGAGTGCACCTGCACCAAGCCGAGGTGCCTGCGAGCTGGGTCTGCTTGTGGTCTGAGTACACCTGCATTTGCTGCGTAGATTTTTCAAGTGGTTTTCTCCATCGTTTTCCTGGGTTTTCTGGATAATAATGGCGTGTTGGTCCTTGGGTTTTCTGTGGGTTTTCTCCATCATTTTTTTGGGTTTTCTAGATAACAAGGGCGTGTTGCTCCTTGGGTTTTTTGTGGGTTTTCTCCACGTTTTCTCCATCGTGTTTTCTGGCTGGATAACAGGGCATTTTTTCAAATCGGAGCAGTGGTAGTAGTGTTTTCTGGAAAATGAGGATGTGTTGCTCCTTGGGTTTTCTGTGGGTTTTCTCCACGTTTTCTCCATCGTGTTTTCTGGCTGGATAACAAGGCGTTTTTTCAAATCGAAGTAGTGGTAGTAGTGTTTTCTGGAAAATGAAGGTGTTTTTTCACCATTTTCTGGTTGTGGGTTTGTGGTGGGTTTCTCTGGTGCTGGAGGGGACACGTTGGAGAGCCATTGCATAGCATTCTTGGAGGTAAGCTATAGTGTGTTTAATATTTGATGAAAAATTCCTATGGTCAAGGGTCGTTTAGTGGACTTGATCTTTCAATTCACACTTTGCTTGCCCTCCCTAACTTGGTTTATAGGGGCACTCTTTAGTACATATTGAGCTTATATCAAACAGAAACATAATAGTAGTTGCTTTGGAAAATCTGAAAGTAAGTCCATGTGTACATGCATTTGCTCAATGGATGGTCTGAAATGTGGATCGCTTTTAGGATTTTTGCATAAAATCCAATTTTATGTTTGTCTGAATTACATGTTTTTTAAAGGCATCAAGTCTGGCTGCAATGTAAATTGATTTTTCTTTAGCTTATATGTAAGTTTAGAATCCAATTAAAAGGCTTGATACACTTAATTTTTTAATAAGGTTATGGATGAAGGCAAAAGAGACAACGTGAAGAGTGATCAAAGAATTTATGCTACACCATTACATATTATATCAAAGCTGGACGTTGTTAATCACAACTTTCCATTAGAGCTGCAGAAATATTTTCGTAGTTGCTGGTGGCAATGAATCAAGGAACTATCTTTCCTATATGGCAGCCAATGATTGCTTTGGGCTTAGCCATGGAAATCATTTGTGTGCATTCATTTTTTTATCTAAATTTATACAACAAATTGACTGGTTGGTGCATGGTCACATTGGTGTTTACCCAAATTTATACAGTACATTGATTGTCTAGAGCATCGGTGTGTCTGTCCTACTTAGAGTCTCGCTTAATATCAGTGACTTGCATAGATTTATTATCATATATAGGTCAACATAACTAGATATTTTGTTTATCTCCACATTTATTGAATAATTAAAAACATAAAAACAATATAGCATGGATGAATGAGGTTGAGTTGGAGAATGCAAACAAATTAACATGAGCTATTATATATAAGCATGCATTAACATGAGCTATTATATATAAGCATGCATTCCAAGACCTTGGACTGTTGAGCTATCATATATGAGCAAAGGGAAGAATATATATTCCTAAGAATATATTTTTTTACATTTCAAGATGACTCAGTGGAGAAGTTGGATCCATTGATGTAAGCATGCAGTGACCTTGGAGTAGCTACTAAACAATAAACATATTTATGAAGTAGGCATTATTCCTCTGTTTTCTTGGTACCATCAGGTATTGTGTTGTTTCCATAGGAAATGCCAACAGTTCTGAAAATCATACAAGTATAACCATAGGGCTGTTCAAAACCAAATAGATCTACTAGGACAAGTTTGCAGTCAGATTCAGTGCTCTTCCTGCCCATATTTACTACTGAAAAACATCCTTGTTTTGCTGCCAATCTGCTACCAGTTTACAGGCCTCCAGAAATGTAAGAAGTCATGCTGTAGATGGGTATTTGTAGGCTTTGACTCTTCCATAAATCCAAGGAATAACACACTTATAGACATGTCTGAAAAGGCATCATCAGTCTGCTTTGTCACTGCTATTTTGTCCAAAATTTTCTAGAGCAAAACCTAAAAACATCCTTGTAGCTGCTGCCCTTAATGTCCTCTCTACAATGTGCCACATTTAGTATTTCCTGCCCAGACTGCTATCTTCAAACTGACAGTCAGCTCTATTCTGCTAGTATCAGCGATGAATTAGGGTTCCAGAATACATACTTGAATTACATCCTAAACTCTAGAAAGAGGCTTACAATGCCATCATATCCACATAAGTTAGCCAAATGCTCAGGGACAAGGGTGCCATCCAAATCATCCCTCAAACATCAGGTATTGTGTTGTTTCCATGTTTTTCAATGTTAAGTTTCTATTTAATGTAGAAACTCATGGTCTACAACAATAAATATTTTCAATTGTTCTAATATTAAGTATTTTTTTTACTAAAATTCTTTGGACTCTTCTGCAAAGCTTCGATAGAGAGCAGAATAAAACTAATTTATGGATTATGTCCTTAGACATGATGATCATCTTACCTTATATGGATTTGGTTTGTTGTTTGTTAGAGTGGGAGAAAAATCACATGTCTGGTGCAGGATCATTATTGTTTTTCCAAGCTAGTCTTGAATTTAAATTCTACACGAAAGTCTTATCTATGGATTGTCTAGTCTCTTGAAAGAACATGTTAGAATCTCCCATTATGGTTTTCAATAAGAGAGTTATGTTTATGATAAATTTAGATTGTAATTTAGAGATGTATTAAAGTCACATATATTAACTTGGATTACTCCCAAGTTTGAGTTTTTTTGTGTTGTTATCTTATGAGGCTTCCTTTGCATCCCTAGAACAAGATGTTGGTTGGGAATTAATTTTGGCTCCTATAGGTCATTGATAAGTGATTTTCATCAATCTCACACAAATGTCCCCTGTTTTGCAGCATGTTCCTCTACCTTGGTTCCCTTCAAGCGTGAGTGTTGAAAAGGACTATTCAATACCCAACTTGAAATAAATATTCATATGATTTTCATCTTTTATAACCCCTGGTACTATTTGTCAATTGAGTAATGGTTTTTTAGTGTCTTGTTTGAATTTATTCTTCTTCTTCTCTTTTAGAATTAGGTCTGTTCATGATGAAATTGGGCCCTAAATATATCAATCTATCAAACTCTTAAGGCTTATAGGACATTGAATCTTCAAACCATGGATCCATTTTCTTCTCCTCTACCCGTTTAGTAGGTTCTTAAGAAAACCTTATAAATGATTGATATGAATCTGAAGATAGCACAGATTTCTTACTACCTCCTGTTTTGGTTGCTTCTTTTTGGATCACTATGTCTACTTTGACACATTCCTCAATTCCCTTAACTGACTTCTTGTCATTATCAAAGCATTTAGTATAATATTTTTCAACTGCAAAAATTGTGTATGCATCATCCTGTCCAGTCACACCAATTTCTACTGGCTCCACTAAAGCAGTTGTAGCCACTGCAACACATGCAGACATAGCTTCTTGAACATATCACCCTTCAAATTTTTTTACAGTTTGGAACCCGAATGCTCTCTTCAATGTTTCCATGTTTAAAATATTCAAAATTGTTGACAATGTTATCTATCACTGATTTTTTATGATCTAGGAACTCACGATATTTATCAGCCTTCAGTAGCATACACATTTAACGTTACCCCTACCCGTATTCACATTATTTAAACAAATTAAGGGAGTTAGATTCATGCTAAGAATATTTACAGGGTGTTGATTAAAGTGTATATACTGTCCTACATCTAAATTTTTGTGAAGAAAGATTGTTAATTACCATCCTAGTGATTCAAAAGGAGCAGTCTCCTTATCTCTATATGCTTTTTTTCCTTGAAAACTTATCTCTATATGCTATGTCTTCAAATTCTTTATGATATATCTCCGATCAATTGCAATTAGTTGTTCTCACCTTGAGGGCTCAATAGAAGGAAAACACATTTTCTCTGTAATGTAAAATCCTACTTATAGTATTTTCTTTATGTTATAAAATAGAATATATGATATTCATGTGGTTTTCTTGAAAACTTTAAACGTTATTTATCAAAAATATTGAAATATTTATGTTTTTTATTATCCAAAGAAGAAGGTAAAATCAGATTACTATATCTTTAAGGTACAATCGGTTTATTATATCTTTTTGTTGTTTCAAGTCGGGTAATTCATACAGTTGACAAATGTATTCTTTGGAGGTTTCACTGTGGATTTCATCAAAGGATGGAAACTTACCCTAGTAATGTTGTCTACGATTCCTCTTTTCGTAGCAGTAGGTGGTGATATGGCTAGGATAATATCAAAGAAGTCAAGCCAAGGTCAACAATCATATGCAGAAGCAGGAAATGTCGTGGAGAAGACAATTGGTGTCATTAGGACTGTAAGTATACATCAACAAAGCAATGTATACCTTGTCATATGATATCATAAATTCAAGATTCTTTAGTTTTGATTGAGGTTACCACTTCATATCATTACAAATTCTATTTCATATTTAAATTAGTTACCTTTTAGGTTGTGTCTTTTACAGGGGAGAGGAAAGTTGTGACAGGCTATGATAAGTCACATAAGACCACGGACAATATTGTTGTTCTCCAAGGGTCGGAAGTGGATTTTTGGCTTGGGTTCTCTCATATTTATTACATTCTACACCTATGCACTGGATATTTTGTGTGGATCACAGTTAATTACCCATGGAGGGTATTCAGGAGGCAAAGTGCTAAATGTCATATTTACAGTTCTTTTCGGAAGCATGTAAGATGAATCTGCATCACCAAATGCAGTATTGTTATTCTATAAAGAAATTCAACTAAATGGCCTTTCACTTATTCAAGAAGATATATTTATCTTGATTAATGAGGGAAATGATAAATATTTTGACTAATGAAGGCAATGATAAATATTTTTCTGGATCTCAATTCAATAAGACATACAACACCATGTTTAAATGCATTTGCAGCTAGACAAGCTGCAGCATACAAAATGTTTGAAACAATTAATAGGAAGCTAGAGATTGATGTCTATGATACAAATGGATTGGTCCTTGAGGGTATTCAGGGTGATATTGAACTTAAAGATGTATATTTCAGGTAACCAGCACGGCCTGATGTTGAAATATTTTATGGATTCTCATTGGGAATACCCAGAGGCACCACTACAACTTTAGTTGGAGAGAGTGGAAGTGGAAAGTTGAAGAGAGTGGAAGTGGAAAGTCCACAATTATATGTCTTATAGAGAAATTCTATGATCCACAAGCTGGTGAAGTGCTTATAGACAGTGTCAATACCAGGAAGTTTCAACTTCAATGGATTAGGAAAAAAATTGGAATTGTAAGCCAGGAACCTATCCTCTTTGCAAGCACTATTAAAGAGATTCTTGCATATGGTAAAGATGGAGCTACACTAGAAGAAATACATGTTGCTTCCGAGCTTGCTAATGCAACAAAATTTATAAGCAGATTGGGACAAGTTTTGATTTTTTATATATATAGATCTTGATTATTTCTAACTTTCCTCATTGTGGATGCCATTGTATATATTAACAATTATAGTTGTTATTTCCCGGGTTTTGATACAATGGTGGGAGAGCATGGCACCCAATTATCTGGAGGCCTAAACCAAATATTGTAATTGCAAGGGCTATTTTAAAAGATCCCCTAATTCTTCTTCTTGATGAAGCTACTAGTGCTTTGGATATAGAGTATGAAAAAGTGGTTCAAGAAGCTCTTAATAGAATTATGATAAATAGAACAACATTTATTGTTTCTCATTGTCTAACTACTGTCAGAAATGCTGATATGATTGTTGTGATTCAGCGTGGTTCTATTGTTGAAATGGGTAAAATTTTACAATGCTTCAATCTTTTCACCTTTCTGAACAATGAATATATAATAAAAGGATAAAATTTTACAATGCTTCAATCTTTTCACCTTTCTGAATAGTGAATATATGAACAAGCTAGTGTACATTCACTTGATTTTAATTTTTAACTAAACTAGTTCTTCTTCCTTGTGCCATTGATTTTAACACGTGTCTGGCTATGAACTTTGTTAAATGGTTACTCTACACTTCTCATGCCACTAATTTTGACTCATGTTTGGTGATGAGTTTACTAAAAGTACTATTCTTACATTCTTCATGCCATCTATTAATAAATATGAGAAATGTATATTCTGGTCCACACTCTCAGCTCTCCATGAACCCTTCTGGTGCATATTCCCAGCTTATACATCTACAAGAAGAGAATTAATCAAAACAACAACATTCAAATGATCCCAATGAACTCAAAATAAATTTGGATGATTCCAATGCTATTAGCATGGTTGGGACTCAGAGGTCATCTATTAGAAGGTCTATAAGAAGTACTGGGTCATCTGGAGTTAGTGGCAGTCACCACTCTTTTTCGTTTCCGTTTTCCTTGCCTGCTGAAGAGGGTCTTGAGGAAAATGTTCAGCTAATAAGATAGATGAAGCTAAATGAAATATCATACTTCAAGAATGTGTTTTTGATATTATCTCCAGTCAATTGCAATTAGTTGTTCTCATCTTGATACCAGAACATGTTTTTTGGGAAATTTCTGGCTCTCTTTTGTCTACATCAGTTATCATCATCATTATTTCGCCTTATAGCTGGGATTTCTCGGATGATGGTTGTATCTAACAGTGGAGTTTCATTCTGTTTATTGATTATCTTCATACTTACTAGATTTATTATTCCACGAAATAATGCTAGATTTTCCCTTTCCAATATATATTTTTCAAAGGTTAAAGGAAAAATTATCTGACATTAGCGAGTCAAGGAATTATATATAGTATTTTAGATTTCTGTAATTTTATGCAGGTTCGGTTCCCAAATGGTGGCTATGGGGCTACTAAATCTCACCATTATCCTATACAGAGACAACAATCACAGTCAATGAATTTCTTGATCCCTAGTGGGAAAAGGTGTAGATACTAAGCTCTTGTCATGATTAATGCATCCTTCTGCTCCCCATTATAACAATTTTTCCTTTTAAATGATTTAGTTTCCTTTGATCAAATTTCTGACATTGGCATTAAAGTTTTGATGATTGAGGAATTTTGACACATCTAGTGAACCATATTTTGGGTGGCAGCCATTCTCTTCAAACATTACTACTAGCCAATTTGTTCTTCATAGTCATGGTATTTTTGGGAAATCTCACTTCTACTAGATTAGTGTGTGTACTATAATTGGATTTACAGCTCTCTTTAATATTTGCTGACACTTGCATTGACTTATTTGAATCATAAGTCGTCCTATGCAATCTTATAAAAAACCATTTTCTTTCTCATGTTTTGGAGTTCATGTAACTAAAAAATAATCAGAATTGTTATTACTATGCAGCTATTGGGAAACCTCCATCATTGATTTATAAGGAGAAACTTACTGAAATCCTAGATAGGAAAGGGGTGTTGAAAAAAGCATGCCATTGAACAATTAGGAACAAATATTTGTACCTCATTCTTTGCCAACTCGAAAAGGTACAATTTTTGGTAAGAAAGAATAGACTTATTGAAACAGGGGTTGCTAATGTGGTAAACCAAATTGTATTAGTCCAAATCCATAAATCAAACAAAAAGAATGAAATAAAGGTTTAATTTTTGAAGAGAGTATTTATATTTCAATCCTATTTTGTTTCCACCACTTTGATTGCATATTTTTCCTTACAGTTGAATTCCAAACCATTAGCATGTCCATTGAATCCAAAAGAAACAAAAGGATTCATACAACAATGTATTCTTCTGCACGTGAACATCCTAAGAGAGGAATGATCCTGCCTTTCTTTCCACTGGCCATATCCTTTAGACATGTACAGTATTTTGTCGACATGCCAGCGGTATGACCTACCTAAACTTTGGTGAATAATATCCACTATTTGAGCTTGACATATAATTTTAAGAAACCATAATTTAAATGCATACCAAATGGAAGGCCTTCGTGCAATATTGTAAAAAAAATTGAAAACTTTTAACATTTACTCAAACTCTAGTAACTTTCAAGTAGCACTGAGCTAAATGAGAATTTCCCCGGACCTATGAAAATTCTATATCATGATTCTCATTTTGACCTGGGAAATAGGAAAGGAAAGCGTTAGGAGCTACAGAGAAGAAGCTCCAGCTGCTGAAAGATGTAATAGGGGCATTCAGGCCAGGCATTTTAACTGCATTAATGGGTCTTAGTGGTGCTGGAAATACAACTCTCATGGATGTGCTATCTGGAAGAAAAATGAGAGGTTATATTAAGGGGGATATACATATCTCTGGCTTTCCAAAGGTACAGAGACATTTTCCTGAGTTTCAGGTTATTGTGAGCAAAATGATATTCATTCTCTTCAGATAACTGTACGAGAGTCAGTGTTGTTCACTGCTTACTTGCGCCTTTCACCAGAAATAGATGCCGAGAGCAAGCAGGTAAAATTTATGGTGATTTTAGTCTTAATAATATACTCCTGAGGCAACTGAAATGTTGACATCCAACTATCGAATTTAATATAATTTCTTCTTTCATTTGTAATCTTGGGTTTCTTAAAATTGAGATTGCTCTATTTAACATTTTTTTGTGGATGAAGTGATGGAGTTTGTAGAGCTTGATAGCTTGAGAGACACATTGGTGGGTCTTCTTGGTGTGAGTGGTCTGACAACTAAGAAATAGAAGAGACTAACCATTGTTGTAGAGCTTGTTGCAAATCCCTCAATCATGGATGAGCTGACATCTGGTTTGGATGCCAGAGATGCAACTATTGTGATGCTTGCAGTTAGGAATAGAGTGGAAACAGGCCGAACGGTAGTCTATACACAGGATTTGCCTTGAAGCTAAATTTGAAACATCTTGCTTTTTTGGAGAAGGAAACATTGGTGCAGTCATGCTCTATAGCTTTTGTTCTTCCATTTTTGGATCAGCCAATGATTCAGTAAACATTTTAGCATGTGCACTCCTCTCATCCTTATCTCCAATCTGCCATTTATCCATATGCTTAGAGGAAATTGAATATTCAAACCATGGATCCATATGCTTCTTCTCTACCCATTTAGCAGGTTCTGAATAAAACCTTATAAAGGATTTATATGAATCTGAAGACACCACAGGTTTCTTACTACCTCTTGTTTCTGTTGCTTCTTTTTGGATCAATGTGTCTACTTTGACACATTCCTCATTTCACTTAACTGACTTCTTGTCATTATCAAAGCATTTATTATAATATTTTCATCTACAGAAATCTTGTATGCATCATCTTGTCTAGTCACACCAATTGCCACTAGATCCACTAAAGTCGTTGCATCCTCTACAACACATGCATACATAGCTTCTTGAGCCCGGTGACGTCGTTTTACCGTCATTTAGAGGGAGGCATGGCAACTTCATCACTCGGTAGGATACTTCAGAAATGATATTTATCAGCCTTTGGTGGCAAACACATAGGTATTTCCATAAAAATTGAAGACATCTACCCATGTGGAAAATCACCTTCAATTTCAAGACTATTAGAACTTAAGATATTATTAGTTCTCAAATGGCATTCATTTATGGCATCAAGCTTTCAAAGTTAGCCAAGACTTGGTCCAGAACCCAACTATAACGGAACTTGTGAAGATTTTTAGCAGATTTAGAATGTGAATTTACTGAAATGCCTTCTGAAAAAGACATTTTAGAAGACAATGCTAATGCAAGTCTTTAATTGTTGCCAATGGGTTTTTAAACGTCCATCCTCATCAACTATTAATCATTTTAAACTTTGGAGTATTTATGTGAGACATGATGAGTATGTGACCATTATATAATGTCCTAAAAGGGGTGCACTCTATATGCAATGTTACAAAATTTTAAACACAACGTTGTATGTTTTCGTCTTAAGCTATGTTCTTTTTCAGGCACCTAGAAAAAAATGTATTTGTTGTATATGTGTAGTTAACACACTATCAATGTTAATTCTGTCAGAGGTCATCCACTCGTTATCCCTAGCTAGCACTTTGTTTTGAACTTTTTCACATTGTATGGTTTTGCCTTAAGCTTTGATCTTGTGCAGGAACCTGGAAAAAAATGACAAACTAGTGTTAATTTAGGAAATGAATGTGATCTCTGTGGGTGAAGTAATGTGCATCCACAATATGCATCAAAAGAAGAAAGGCTCATTGTAGAACTCATGTGGGGTATCATGTCAATATACTAGGTAGAAATATAAAGGGGTATAAAAAAAGTAAATGAAAAAATGGATACATGCAATATATAGTGAAAATAGGGGTTTTTTTTAATTGGGAAGGTATATTGGGAGGGGGTTAAAAAAAATGATTTTGAGAGATATTTTCCAATATTTTTTGAAAATAGGGGTATTGTTTCATATGCCACAAACAAACGTGCTATGGCATGGTTTCACTAAGTGAAGACCCCGTGGTGAGCCTCAGTACCTTGTTGTGAAAATTTCTGATTTCCCTAGTACGAGAGGACCGGGTTGGGCCAACCTATAGTGTATCGGTCGTAAGCCTATCAGCGTCGGAAAGCCAAGTTGGTATGGAAGAACTGCTGAAATCATCTAAGCAAGAAATCCAAAAAGATAATTCTATTACTATACACGTAAGTGCCGCGTTAAAGAAAAGCTAATTTCTCCACTCTAAGGCTTGTCTCTAGAGCTATTACCTTAAAGCTACTAAGAAGATTGAAGCTAGTAGTTGAGCTTGTGGTACGATGGCTAGTACTACGGCTAATAAGACTACGTTAAGCTATAGGAAACAAAAAGGGCCTTAAACAAGTCACTGATATCTTCAAAAAGCTAAAATTTACTTTCGATATAGCATGGAAATATGATCCTCAGGGGGCAAGATTAAAAAGAGGAGCAAACTTCCCAATCCACGCCATCATGAATCATAACCAAAATTGGAGAAGTTAGATAGTAAAGGAATATCCGAAAAAGTAGGAAGGATAATATTGGAGAAGTTAGCAAGTAAAGGCATATACGAAGAAGTGGGAAGGATAATATGGGGAAAGCAAACCTCATTGGGACAATGGCCAAGCATTTCCACATGCTTCGAACGCCCCACCTTATTATACCTTCTTTAGGCTAGAAGGTGATGAACCTAAGAAGGAAATTGGAGATTATCATGGTGAAGAGGCTCTAGGTGACCCAATGAATACCAAAGCCATATACGACACCATTGAATCCAGTTGTAACTACTATTCAATCTCCTAGCATACAGACAAGAGGATAAACCTGGTGATGGAATACCACTGAAAACATAAAGCAGCTGCATCTTTGGTCATAGAAGAAATATGCTAAAGCAGCTGCATCTTTCGTCATGGAAGAAATATGCTAGGAAGAAAATGATATATAAATTATACCTATGTTTGGCTTAATTATAAAAGAAAATGATCTTGGGATGCTTTCGTACATTTTCAATCACAACGCTAGAGTCTTGTAGGTTAGCATCACAAAATTTATTTATTCACAATACTTGTAATGCTTGACTGATAGAAATAATATCTAAATGACCAGACCGCCATGGTCCCGGAAGTTCATTGATTGATCCGCCCATGTTACAGCAAGCGGGCTTCGAACCTTAAAGAGCCTAGAAGTCCAAGTAATTGAACCATATGCTGCATAGGCAGAAGCCTTCTCAGTACCAAAGCTTACAGTATAAATGTGGCTTTGATTCTTCTTCGTGAACACCAACGTTCTGGGATTCACAGTTACATTCACTCCCAATGGCTCGGCAACTTGTACCGTGTAAGAGGAATTATCAGGCCCCACATTGGTGACCTTTCTTGTGAAGGTAGCAGATGCACTGCCATAGGAATAAAACACCACCGAAAAGGAAGGATAATTCAGGTCGCCTGGCTTCGAAATTGACTTCGGACAGGAAACCCTTGTCTTTGTCAGCACACCAATCTCAGAAGACGAATAGTTCAAGCTGCAAAGGTAGTTAACATAATCTTGAGTGCCAATATCGTAGACTAGTCCGGGCTCTCGCGCTTTCTCGGGATTTACGTGGCCCGCCCCGATGTCGAAAGGAGTAGCAGGAGAGCCTGGGACCGCGTCCGGTATAGGGTTCCCCTTGTTATCGGTAATGTAGGCCGTGGTCATGAGAGCGGACTTGAGGGCAGCCGGGCTCCAATCTCGGTGCACGGCCTTCAGCAGAGCAGCCAATCCACTGACATGGGGACAGGACATGGAAGTGCCAGACTCTAGATTGAATTTCGTTCTTCGTTTATCAAAGGGTAGCCCCGAGGGGCTCAGGTTCTCCGGCCAAGCTGCTAGAATGTTCAGCCCCGGGGCAATTATGTCGGGCTTGAGGATGTCTGGGCTTACGGCATTCGGACCACGGGAGGAAAAATAGGTCAAAACTGGCGCCTCTTCCATGTGGTAAGTGGTACCATAAAAGACAATTGTTCCGGTTGGGCTTCTGTTTGATTGCAGGTAATCTCTTATTTCCTCTGATGCCTTCGCATCGACAGACGTAGAGGGCAAAAAATTCGGCTTGGGGATGAGTGATTCTCCGTCGTATTCGTCGCTGAGCTCTATCATGCCAATTCCGCCGGCCCTAGCCACCACCTGGCCTTTTTCTACTCCGCCTTGTTCGCAGACCACGATTTTCCCTCGGACTAGCTTCGGTTCCAGATAGCGATCCGAACAATGTTCTCCGTACAAGAGTGCCAAATCGGGCTTCGTTCCAAGGGGCTTTCCTGAGTAGAGAGACGCGCCGCGATATGCCCTACCGTTTCCCAGCACAACGGTCGCGAGAAAATTTCGGTCCACGGAACTTGCCCCTACCGTCATCATCCATGGCGCCTGGTTGTACAGCGATGAGGCATCCGGTCCCGAGTTCCCCGCAGAGAAAGAAACAAAAACCCCTTTGGCCACAGCACCGAATGCCCCTATCGCCAAGTTGTCTGCATAAAATGGAACCATGTTGTCGCCTCCTCCAATTGATAGAGATAAGACGTCCACTCCATCCGCCACCGCTTTTTCCATGGCAGCCAAGACATCCGAGCTGGAGCAGCCGTCATCCCAGCAGACCTTGTACACCGCCACTCGTGCTCCGGGTGCCATACCGCTGGCACAGCCCTTGGCATAACCCAGAACATTGGCGCCAGCAACTACGTTGCCCGCAGCTGTGGAGGCAGTGTGAGTCCCGTGCCCATTCGAGTCCCGCGCGGATTTATATTCGACCTTTTCGTTTATATGACCACCGTTGGCCTCGATTCCTTTGCTAAAGAACCTGGCGCCGATGAGTTTCTTGTTGCAGTTCGAGGCGTTGAATGCTCTACCGACATCGCAATGGCCCTTCCACTTCGAAGGAACTGCCGTCTGGTTTTTATGCTCCGCAAAGCTGGGGTGCTCAGGCCAGATTCCGGTGTCGAGAACACCTACTATGACGTCTGCAGCGTAGCCCGTGGACTGATCAGACCAGAGGCCTTGCCCTCTTTTCAAACCCAGGAATTGGGGAGTGTACGTCGTGTGGAGCTTCAGAACTTCGTCTGGATAAGCGCCCATGCAGCTCTCCAGGGCTTTTATCGCGGCCACCTGATTGCCGCTCAATCTAGCAGCAAATCCAGTGAGAACAGTATCGTATGTGTACAGTATACTCGATTCTGTCAATTCTTCGTTATTTAATGCTCCGGTTTTCACAACTGCATCACAAATGAAAGATGCATACCAGGTTGCGGGATTCATAGAATCGGGGATTTGAACCTTCGTCGGGTCCATGTGAACAATATACGACTGGAGCTCCCCAGCAGCTTCTTTGTAATAAATTGCATGAACGCTTCTTGCTGTTGCCAAGATCAACGCTAAGAAGAGCAGGATCCTTCCCGTGTCCTCCATTGTTAAGCACTCTTGAATATCCGTGATCAGGCTTGAAAATAGAACAATAAATAAGTACACAGGTGGTACTCGGCTCCACAGAAAGAGAAACACATAGCAGGGGCAGGCATGAAGGGTTCATGGCAGGGAAGGATCTAACTTATATATATGGGGATGGCAAATTTCCTTCTAACTTATATATATGGGGATGGCATGAGTTTCTGCTGATATAACGTACAGAGCTTCGAAATGTTGTGCTGCCTGGAAAAATAAGTACACAGATGTTACTCGGCTCCACAGAAAAAGAAACACATAGCAGGGGCAGGCATGAAGGGTTCATGGCAGAGAAGGATCTAATTTTTACATATGGGGATGGCAAATTTCCTTCAAATCATTGCCACTAAACTTGACTAAATCCTGTTTAGACTGTTGGTCGTGCTGGTTCAAATGAGAATGCTGCTGCCTTTGCTGCTTAGACTGCTGGGAATAAGGCTGGTGCTGCTGGGTGCCTACTCTCCTTTGATTGATGCCCCAAGATTAGCATTCCATTCCTAGGAGGTAGTGAGGTAGTGATTCAGTGAAAGCCTTAGCATTCGTAAGTAGAGCGGTAGAACAACGAGGGGATTCTCCATAAATAATTAATTCGGAAAGAGCAAAGCCTTCTATTTAACCCCGTCGTAATTTGTTTAAGAGGTAAATCTTAAACAAATATTTTATTGAAACGTAACGACAAAACCTGCTCTGCCTTTGAACTTAAACAATTATGTGACTTCAAACAGAGATTTCCTCGTTCTTGCTTTAACATAAACTAACAGTTTCCTTGTCGTTCTTGCTTTGACATAAACTTAAAGTTTCTTTGCCAAGCCATCCAACAGCAAAATCAACTAATAATAAACACCAATAGCAAAATCAACTATTAATAAAGATTGTGCCTTTTTTACTAACCTGAAAATAAAATATTGGACTTTAAACTTAGTTTTTATGTCAAGACATTGAGTTATATATTTCTGCTAGAATCAAACATAAGTTTATTGAGTTAGGTACTTCAGGACTGGGTGACGGATACACCATCCCCATGAGACTTGATTGCTTATGACCCACTTGAACAAAAATAATTATAATCATATTGGTCATTCTTAAAGTAATAATGGATCCTAATGTATTAATCATAGTGATATTGGTATTTTTGATTTTGACCCACTTGAATAGTGCTTTATTCGTGCACGTGAACAAAAATAACTATAATCATATTGGTCATTCGTAAAGTAATAGTGGATCCTAATGTATTAATCATAGTGATATTGGTCATTCGTAAAGTAATAGCATAATCCAATGGATTCGAATGGGAAAATGGTTTTGTGAATCCTTAAAGTTAGTGTTAAAATCGTTACATAACTTTTAAAATCTCTACACAACTTTGATATAAGTGTATTTCTCATTGGATCCTTTTTAATTGGTTTATATTTTTTATTATTTTATGTTTAATTTGTTATTTATTATTATTTTTCTTTTGTATAAAGTTAAAGTTAATATTTTAAAAATTATGTAATTAAAAATTAACAAAAATATTTAAATTGTAAAACTTGAAACTCACAAATTTACTTTAACAAACATAGAAAATTATTATAAATCTACATTTAAAATTAAGTTATAACTAAATATAAAAGATCACATGAAATAAATATATAAAATATTTAAAAAGAACAATAATCTTTGTCAATATAAAACAATTAAGCTCTTGCCACTTTTTTTTGTCTGTCACTATCAATTTCACACTTGATCACTATCAATTGAGTAGTAAAATGTAGAGCATAACTCTCTTCTCAATTAATCCATGTACTCAAAACCTAAACCCAAAGTATATTCAAACAAAAGATGACATCACCATTTCCTCAACCTCACTTAAATAGTTATTTTTCATAAAAATCCTCATACATAAACTCTAATTGTCATTACTCTCATCTTTAATTGGCTTTTAGTTAGCAATTGCTTTATTTACTTTTTTCTTTTATTTCTTCTTAGTAATTTCTTATTTTATAATAAATTAGTTAATTTTTTGTTTTTTAAATGGTGATCATCAATATTATTTAATACTATTATTATTATCTTTGTTATTATTATTAAATATTGATATTACTTAATATTATTATTATTATTATTAAATATTGATATTACTTATTGTTATTATTTTTAAATAACTTATTTATTTTCATCAGCAAAATATAGGACTATTTCAAAATATGGGGCATTACATACTCTCCTCCTCAAAGAACTTCATTCCAAAGTTAATTTTCAATTATGTAACTTATTCATTTTAAATTCTTCCCACTTCTTCAACATTACCTTCTATTACAGCTAATATAAGAGCCACCTCAGTGACCACAACAAGCATTGGAAGTCCACATCACAACCCTCGGTAATTATAAGTACAAATCTAGTCATTTTCTTACGTCTTGACATTAAGGTTAAAACCTATCAGCCTAACTGGAGCCCCAACACCTTAGGCCTCATATACCCAAGAAGGAATGTACAATCTAGTGCACTAACTCATGTACCCTAGGCATTTCAAAATGTTGACCTAAACATCCTCCCCAACACCTACCATGTGCGCGTCCATAGGGCATTCAATTCCAACTAAATAACTCCATCGACATGTACAACTCTGGACCTTTTTTTAGACTTCGACATAAAAAAATCCAATATCATGCACTCTATCCTTCTCATGGTGGTCCCATGTCTCATTATACAAGGGAAGAGGAACCATTAACAAGGGTTTATTGGTTGAGTTTGTTCCCATCCCACAAGGTGTTACCTAGGATCCCATAAGATCATTGAATCAATATGCAACCATCTTAGTGAATTGGTGGATTTCCTGTCAATCACCATCTCACGGCATGAAATCAATGCATTAATTATAATGATAACATCGTCATCTCATCAAAAATATCCACATGCTATTATTCACAGGTCAACATGAGAGCATAACATCATTGTTGTCAGAACATATCTTGAATATTAAGGCACCACATTCTCACACATGGCATTATAAAAACATTTTATCATAAAAGAACCTCATGGATTTACATCATCCCATCCTAACATAATATATCATCATAATAAAACCATTTCATAGTATATTCATCACATATACAATGATGCCATCCCGACATGTCATCAAAAGCATTTCATCGTCACAAATATATCTTAATTTTACCACAAGTGATCATAAAAAACATAACTTCATGAATATGATAGTGATCATAAAACATTATGAACCTTCTTATCATACTTCCTCTTCGAAATCAAATCATTAACATGTCTGAAACTATAAGAAATGATTACCATATATCACTTACAATGTAAGGAATACCTCAAAACATCCATCTACTACATGGATTTTGACAGTCTAGGTTGACTCTATGAGTGACATGTTGAAACCTCGAGATATTGACCGCCTTTAATGGTCCTTTCTTATTTTTCCAAAAGAAAATTGTCATTTGATTAGGGTAGGTACGCTTGATACATAAATCATATGCTATATTTTCTCATATACTTTATCATTAGAGTATGTTGTTAAATTTTCAAGAACCCTCATAATCTAGAGCCACAATCTCTAGGCATGTATTTGTTTTCTCATAGTGAAATTTAGTGAAATTCATCAATCAATGATCATTGACCTTACTAGCATGCCTCAAACCATTCATATCAAAATTAAGAACTTCTTTGTCTATAATATCATTCATAATTGCATCTATTTTTAACTCATCGTCTCTTTTCCCTATCTTGTATGTATTTTGATCATTGCCCGTGGTTTAAATATCTCTTTGGATCATTTCATTAACTCGTTCCAATTGTTGTTATAACCAATGGGTGTGTGCAAGAAGATGATGGACCTTTTAGATGAAATCCTACTTTTAGGAAACACACTAACGGTACATAAAAATACAACGCGCTCCCATTATGTAATGCTTGGTTTGGTTAAGCTCGATCCTGACATGTCATATGACACGTAGGTTAGGCTAAGAAAAACGCTCACGTGTTTTATAGTTACAAAACATGCACGTGTTTTATAGTTACAAAATGTGCACACATTTTGGAGAAGCAAAACCTGCACGTGTTATGGACAAGCAAAATGCGCACACGTTATGGAGAACCACAAAAAATTGTTTTGGTGCATGGCTAGGGAAATGAATAAAAACAATAGTTTGCATAATCAAGGCGTAGGACCTATAGTAATATTTTAGCATCATCAATAATAACACCTCAAATAACCATCCCTAACCTCCCAAGAGCATAATTTGTTTTGTCTTCTAATATGGACACCATTATGAGGCTTTACTAAACTAACTATGGGTCATAGTCCCTTGACCATGCTTTGGGGACGAGACTCAAGAATTATGTCCTAAAGGTCATTTTTAAGGCTTGAGGTCCATGAACAAGGCATCAAACCGCACAAAGGACCTTCGTATGTGATCTTTTGCATCTAAAAGAGAATATGCAGTTCATTATAATGATTTTAGCACTAGGAACATATCCGTAGACATGGTTGAGGGAGTAAACCTAGTCCTTAGGCCCTAAAGGAATCATATAGACATATAAGGACAAGAACAACACCTCGAACAAACACACATGATCTCTTAAGGGTATCCTCAACCTTTAAGTTGGGATATGCTCATGATTAGGATTTTCTTAGCTTTAGATATGAATGACAAGGCGTTAATCATGGTTGGTACAGAAAGATTTAATTTCAGGTTGTAAACCAGCTTTTAGGGCTCGAGGTCCATTAATGACACCTTGAATCACCATAGATTACCTCTCAAGTTGATATTTTTCATTTGAATGGGGATATGGGAACCATTAGGGGTTTCTAAGTACTGTGTATGTGTCTTGGGACCTTAGACATAATAAGGGGAGGAAACCTAGGCCTTAGCCCCTAAAAGATGCTTCTAGGCATCTATAGACAAGAATGATGTATTGAACAACCTCAACAGAGCCTTCCATGGTATCATTTTCCTTTAAATGGGGACACTAGTGCCATTAGAACATTTTTATCACTAAGTACAGATATTAGGCCCCTTGACACGGGTGGGGGAAAACATTTGGTCCTTGGTCCTTAAGATAAGTTGTTAACCATTTGGGGCCAAAATTGATGCCTCTAACTACCACACATGATGTTGAAAGTGGATCATTTGAATCTTAATGGGGATATGCATTCCATCGTCATTTTTTGAGCACTAGGTATGCGTCTCAAGGCCATGGACATGGTCAAGGGAGGAAACTATGGCCTTAGTCCCTAAATAAATATTCTAGGCATCTAGGGCTAGGAAGAATGCTTTAAACAATCACACATGGAAACTCATAGGTATATTTGGAATTTGAATATGGATCTTAGTGGAATTATGTGGTTTTGAGCAGTAGGTATGTGACATCTGAGACATGATTAAGGGAATATTCTCATTACTTAGGCCATAAATTAAATTTGAGGCACCAATGTTAATGAGTAATTCCTTGAAGCACCACACATGACCTACCTAAGGTATGCTTGGTCTCCAAGAAAATATGCACATGCCTTTAAGATATTTTAAGCATTAGATATGGGTATTAAGGCCTCAACATGGTCAAGGGAGGAAATCCAAGACTCAACCCCTAAAGAATTCCCATATCTCTCAATCTCTATGTGTGTGTGTGTGTGTGTGTGTCTTTCCTCTCTCTCTCTCTCTCTCT
>LPNX011072691.1:0-14365 GCA_001517045.1 Pseudotsuga menziesii
TTTTGTGCATACTGATCACTCTACCATTATATTTCTAATGAATAAACCAATTACCAATGGTAGGGTGACCCGGTGGCTTCTTTTATTGCAATAATTTAACATTACCATCATTGATCGACGTGGTAAAGAAAATATCGTAGCATATTTCCTTTCCTGTATTTAACATGAAGACAGTACTAGACTAATTGACAACACTTTTCCTGATGAGAATCTATTTGTTGTATCTATTCAAACCCCTTGGTTTGTGGATATTGCCAATTATCTAGCAACTGGGAAAATACCAAACCATTTGTCTCCACATGAGAAGCGCCATATTATAGTTCATATTTCTAATTGTTCTTGGGTTGATAATGATATCTTCCACACTGGTCCCGATATTATTATTCAACGATGTGTCCGGGAGGATGAAATGACAGATATCCTCCATGCATGCCATGATGGACCATGTAGAGGACCTTTTTCTGATAAGAGGACAACATATAAACTCTTACATTCTAGTGATTAATGGCCAAGCATTTTTAAGGATGCTGCCAAATATGTTAAAGCATGCAATATTTGCCAAAGAATGGGTAGGTCTACGTCATCTAATCAAATGCCTTTACAACCCCAAGTTATGATTGAACCTTTTGACAAATGGGATCTTGATTTTGTACGACCAATTTCTCCCATATATCATACAAATAAATATATCTTAGTCTATATGGACTATGTCACCAAGTGGGTAGAAACTAAAGCTTTGTTTAGAGCCATAGAGAAATCAATAGTAGAATTTATATATGAATAAATATTCACCCTCTTTGGTGTACCTAGAGAAATTGGCATGGATCAAGGTACTCAGTTTAGTTCTAAATTAATGAAATAACTTACTATGAAATATGACATCTGACATTGCAAATATTCACCTTATCATCCTCGGGCTAATGGTCAGGTATGTAGCATCCCTGACCCTCCGACTAGTGAAGAGGATGCTACCATGACGTTAACCATCCCAGAAACTAGCCCCATGAGCATGTGCATTCATATTAATTGAAATGCTAGAACATAAACATGCTAAGATGCATAATTTATCATACACAGTGGAAGCAAATGTGCAATCAAACAAGCATTCAACATGTTAATCATGAGTTATTAATAGTAAATATGATTGTAGAAGTAAAATAGACAAGATTACTTATCTTATGAAGAACTCATTCTGCAACCAGCTACGTCACTGCAACGTTCCACCCAACCATAGGCTAGCATACTCCCAAATCTCTCAGCAATGCTGCCACCCTCGAGCTAGGCATGATTCCCCAATGAATAAGGAACAAGTAGGATTACACATAGCCAAAGGTACACTGGAACACAGCTAATCCAACAAAGTTTGGTTTATCAGGCCATCAAGGAGTTGGGAAAGGCTAAATACTAAGCTGGTGAGGCCATTACAGAGCTAGGAACACCTACACCAGAACTAGCCTGACTTCTAAGATACCCACACACACCCAACATAAGGAATCAATCCCTTCTTTGCTACACAGTCCCTTAGGCCCTAACTTCCATTCTAGTGCTATTCAGGGGTTATGGAGAAAAAATCCAGCCCTCTAGCTCTATTTGTGTGGTTTCCAAACGCACCAGGTTTATTAAGCAAACCAAGCCCCCATCCCTGCTCCCAACACAGTCCAAAGACCAACCACTGCATACACGCAGTCACATAAGTGATTCACATATTTTTTAAGGAAAACAACTCGTGAGTCATTCTTGGCCCTATTGTGGCCAAAACAACCTACAACAGTCCCCAATATGTATCAACAACACAGTTCACAATGTGGGGAAAACAACAGTCCGTTCTGGACAGCAAAACCACCGGGGAAAACATACACAGACCACACTAGGGAAGAAAATACAGACTCCCAACTTGTGCGTGAGGGAAATTTACATCAAACCTCTGTAATTCAGATGGAAAATATGCTAGATACCACTCTGTGGAAATGTGAGTGGCATCTGAAATGGCTCCCTCCTCCTGGCTGCGTGAGACCAAAACTGAAAAAGAAGCTTATGCATGGGAATCATCAGATTACCGTCCCCACGTGAGGATGAGAAGACAAGGGAAAGAATGGCATAGTTGAGAGAGTGGAATGAGGGGTGTATTCATTCTTCTCCCCATCATGAGGTTCAATCCGTTGGTGGAGTGTGCGTGTGGGAAAGGACTGACAGTCCTGCCACACTCCACTCCTAGCCATAACTACCTCAACTACTCAGCAAAACATTAAAGTTGTAATTAGATAAGACAAGGGAAGATGGGAAAATCAAATAGGGTGGTGACATGGATTTTTCCCCCATAGCCCAAAGTTTGACTTTCCCCACCCTCATCCTTATGAGAATCATGCCCTTTTCATCATGGTTGCAGTGAGCATAGCTGGTTGGGTTTATTTAATTAAAGATGTATATTTACATGATTACAAAACTTAATATGTATGCCGCATGCTCAAATATACCATCAGTGACAATTTCAATCTGAAACATAGCATAACCAATCGATGGTGGGGCGTTGGCCTTTAGTTTAGCTCCGTACCATGATTATTTACAACATATACAGCATATACATCTAATGCAATGGGGTCAAAACTGGGGTGTTACATTCCTTTCCCCCTTCAATAGCACTGTCCTTAGTGCTTTACAAAATTTGAACAAAATGCTACACTAGTATCACCTCAGTGTTCCGCAGAATTGAACAAAAATGGATGTGCCAATCGGATGGCATCCTCCAGCTCCCATGTAGCCTCTTCAGGTCCATAGTGCTCCCATTGCACCTTTACCTGACCTATGGCCCGGTTCCAGAGCATTCTGACCTTCCTGTCAAGGATGCACATTGGCTCGGTTTGAAACTCTCCCTATGGTTCCACCTGAATGACATCCCAATTTATCACATGGTTAGGATCATGTACATATCTCTTAAGCAAAGAAACATGAAAAACATTATGAGCTCTAGTACTAGCAGGCAATGCAAGTCTATATGCAACTGGCCCTACTCTTTCAAGCACTTCAAACAGCCCACAATATCTTGGTGAGAACTTGTCACAACTTCCAAGCTTCAAGGAACTCTTCCTTTCCCTCACTCTGAGGTAAACATGATCCCCAACACTGAACTCCCTGTTCACCCTATGCTTATCTGTATAGCTTTTCTGTCTGTCCTATGCTGCTTTTAGATTATGCCTGATCTTTACAACCTCTTTCTCCATTTCCTTCAGCAATTCTAGTCCAAGCACAACCCTCTTCACTGGGTTATCCCAAGTCATTGGTGTCCTACACCTTCTTCCGTACAAAGCTTCATATGGACTCATCCCCAAGGATTCCTGCTGTTAAGTCAGTAAATTTTCTCTTCAATTTTGGTTTTCCTCCTCCATTTTTGGTTGGTTTTTCCATTTTATTTCAATCAAGGTTTTGTTTTAAGTTTTATTTTTAGTTTTCTTTAAGAAATTTTTAGTGGATTGAATGGTCTTTTTGAACTTACTTTTTTAGGTTTATTTTATTTTTTTGGTTCTTTACATTTCAAAGGGGTTTAAACAAAGGTCATTATATCAAATTTTTGATTCATTAATGTTTATTTGGAGAGTACTTAGACTTAATTTTCACCCTAGAAGCTTTAAAACCTCCTACAAATTAGCAAAAAACTGAAAAATAGCGAATTTTTGACACTAGACATATTCTTGTAGCGCTGGATAAAAATTTAACAAAGGGCATGCTACAAGAATATCGCGGCCCTTTGTTTTTTTCGATTTTCAAAGTAATTTCTATTATGATTTCAGGTTGTGAGTGTCTAATCGCATTGGATGAGTTGTTTAGCACATGTAAACTGCAGTTTAAGCACGATTTCATGTGGTTATCAGTCTCGAAATAAAACAGGCTCATCATTGCATATAATGCGGAATCAGTTGGACAGATATCAGTAAATCTCGGTCAAAGCTGGCATAATTCTCTTTTTTCACGCATTATTAGAGGAGAAGATTGCTCATGAAGGAAAGTTACTCGCTTGAAAGGTGGATTGTGTTGATGATGGAGAAGAGACGGTGTTATAAAGCCAGCGAAAATTAGGGCTTTTTAATCTATTTACCTGCAGTTAGAGTAATTATATGAAAACACCTGTATGCACAAGGAGAGGCAGTCAACAGTCCAAAACGAAGGTTTAAGCCGTGGCAATTAAAAATTGACAGGTATTTTAATATAAACCCTTATAATTGAAGAAAATTAGGTTTTTCTCGCTGGACGTTATTCTGGAGAAAATGGTTGCTGCAGAGGATAGAATAGGCTACAAAATGAACTTTTCATCATAGAAACAACTGCCTACATCTATTCTGAAGAAGTTCACTGAACAGAGCATCAAAATAGCATTAAGTTTGAAGTATTTAATTTTTGGAATTTCAATGACAGTTTGAAGGAAGGTTGTTGATGTTTTGCTCTCCAATATACTAAAAGAAAAACTCTGATATCGAGGCATATTGGCTGTAATGAGTTAACTGAAAAGAATTCCTCTCAGACCTAATACTATTTGGAATCAGAGTCTACAGGAAGTAGCATTGAGATGACTTATAAACTATTTTATTTCATAGAAAGTGTTCAGTTTGCTTAAGAAGCTATTCATAATTGTCATAGTTTGTAAAGTCAATTGCTTGGAGAACAATGTTCAATTACTTCGAGAACATATTGGCATTTAGACACAGGATTTAATGAGAGTTGTTGACAAATGTGAATATATTGCAGACAGTGGTGTTTTCTTTCTTCTCATACAGGTCCAAGTCTCCAGTCGATCAAATAAGCCTGTGGTTGATACTACTCTTGCAAAATCTGAAGCTGTGAATATTTTAGGGTTTGAAGATTTAGGCTGGTTTATGCACAGAGATAGAAGTATAATACTGAAATATAGCAGGCACATTCACTGACAGCCTAGATACTGCAATTAATCAAAGTGATATTTTTAGTGATTTGAATCAGTTTGTATTGAAAGGGGAGTTCATATATGAATTCATATTATACTTCTAGTCTCCTTAACCCTAAATTGAGGAGTTTGAGTGGCTTATATTCTAAAACAGTTCGACATTATACCTGATGGTGCTTTTTTGTAATTGAGCAATGCTATATTGTTCTTATGACAGTTTTCATTTATGACTGATCTATTCTCACAGTCTATCTATCCACAGACTTAGTTGTATGGTTGACACAAGGGAACATTGAGGCCTGTCGAGGAATGTACAGCAGATTGTGAAGGAGTTCAAAGAACAGAAAACCAGTTTACAAAGCATCTTTGAAGCCTAAAACCAGATTGTTTCTAATTCCTGAAAGAAGAATATGGGCAAGAGTGGGAAAAGTGGTAAAGTCAACAGGGCTGAGCCCAGTGACTTAACCTGGATTGAGAAGCTTCTTGACTATGCAGAATTGTTCAAACAAGCAGGTTGGCTGAAGTTATTCAGGAAGATAGATGGATACAATGCACAGGTTTCTTGTAAGTTTTCCCATGGACTTAAAGATGATATGGTCATGATGGATGCTCTAAAATTCAAACTGAATGTGGAATTAATTGTATAGGCTACTGAGATTAGTAATGAGGGTGAACATTGGTTCAAAAAGTTGCCTTTTGATTTTGAACCACAAAGGTACCTGTTGCCTAATGTGACTCCTGACTGGAACAAGGGTATTCTTATTCAAAATTTTAGGAAAGAATGGATTGAGCCCATAAGGATACTTCAGAGCTATGTGACCTGTGAGGGCAGGTATTCATTTGTATTTAAATATCATTTTAGATTCATCCAACACATAGTAGGAGTCTCTAAGATGAACCTGCCCTTCTTCTTTTTGAGGAGCCTGCAGAAGATGTCCGGTAGGATAAAGAAACATGAAGATCATACCTCACAATATCTTTTTCATCATGGTCTGATCAAATTGATCATCACCACAGTGTTGCAGCATGAGGGTAGGACTTAGGAATTCTTTCTGTTCTGGTCAGATATTCATCCCCAGCAAGAAGACCAGCAACCCAAGAAACAGACTGATAAGGGAAAAGTGATGATGAAAAAGTTAGGTCACACAGTCAAACCTGTAGATAAAGATGATGTTAAGTCTAAGAAGGTAGCAGAGCAGGTAAAGGTTGTCATTTCGTTCAAAATGTCTTCAGATTGCCCTAAAAGCAGGTACTCATTGTTTGTAGAAGAAAAGGTGCAGCCTAGTTTGCAATTGCCACCAGCAGCAGATACTCAAGAAACCAAGATTATTGATGAAGAGAAGGTTGCTGTACTTGAAGATGAAGTGAAAACTAAACAAAGAATCCCCCTCACCATTTTGTCTGAGGATGAAGAATATTTATTAGAGGATGAATAGCCAGTTGATGAAGCAGAGCTAAGTGCTGAAGCATGTGGAGAATTCCTCACCTCAGAGGTTAAATCAGCTAGACCTAAGAAGAAGAAAAAGAGGACTGTAGCTTCATACAGAAGGCCTGAAACTAGGACAACTAATAAACTTAGGTGGAATATGAAAAAGCTACTTAATCCCAAACTAAATTTTAGACAAGAAGCTGTTGTGATTGATTCTTCCTCTAATGAAGAAGAAGAAATTGTTAAACAGGGCAGTCAGCCTGCAAAGACAAAAAGATCACAGTTAGTAAAAGAAACAAGTCAGCCTGTTTCTAAATTATCTGAAATAATTGTTGAGATAAAAGATAGACTCATCAAACAGCAGGAAGAAGAAAAAGCAAAAGCATGTACTCTTGAAAATCAGGAATGGGATGAAGAGGATGTAGCTATACTCAAGCAAGCAGGAATTATAGAAGAGTCTATTGTTCATGTTGATTTCTCAGATCTTTTAATGCAGGGTGCAAATGTATTGGAAAACCCTAGTTTTGATGATGAAAGCTTGCAGGAAAGAGTTCAGAAATACAAGCAACAAGTAAAACAATTACAGGACACTAATGACAGTTTGTTTAAAGTCAACAAGGGGCTTATAGAAGAGCTGCAAGATGTACATCATCATTTCTTACAGCTATCAGAAGTGTCTAAATAAGTGTTAAAAAGGAAGGCAGCCACTGACAGGTATTCTACAGAACTAGAAAAGACAGTTGAAAGCTTACAGCAGGAGAATGAACACCTTCAGAAAAAGGTAGATGATTTGGAGAGGAAGCATAAAAGAGAAAAAAAGAGGTCTCGAAACCTAGATGGTTTAGACCTACTTGTTGAAGCAGCGAAGGAGATTTGAATTAGTTATGCTTTAATTAATGAATCAGTTTGACAAACAGTTTTTGTTAATGATTTACTATTTTTAGCAATTTGTAATTTTGTAAAAAAGTACTTTTTACTTTACCTTAGTGATTCAATGGGGACAGTTAGGATGTGAGACCTAACTGATTTTGGGAGAATGTTCCTATTTAGATGAGTTAGCAAGACATTGTTAGGGTTCTAATTTTTGGGAGCATCGGGAGGTTTACAAGACTGTTTTGTCTGCAAACTTGTTTAGAGATAAGTACTGTAACTCTTATAGACATTTACTGATAAAATAATGAGATATACATGACCTTTATCCTTCAGTTGTTTGTATTGGCTTCATTTTCTTCTTGTCTAGTTGCTTAAATTGACAGATTCATTGCTGGTTAATGTGTGTTTGCTAGTAATTCCTGTTGTTTATGTATGAACCTTAATGTTGTTTCTGATTGGATCTTGTTATATATGTTATGCATATTTATCAGTTTATGTTTATGATTTATTTGTTACTCTTCTTCTGAATGTATTCCCTGACTGTTCTTGAAGCTTACAACCATTCAAATCATACCAAAAACGCTAAACTTTGTTTTATTTATTGAGTTTTACTCTTGAGATTGTGTTGGCTTGTTCCCCTAGCCTTAGGAACAATTTCTGGCACAAACATATTTGGCACCGTTGCCGGGGATGAAGCTGAAGCATATCTTCCCTGGGATACTTATCATTTTTCCTAGTTTAAGAGGTGGACTTAAACCAGCATCTTTTGAAGGCTATTTTCACCAAATTTGGACACACTGGCTTCTAGAGGAGTGGGAACCCGTAGTAGACCTATTTCACCGTTGCATTCAGGGATTTCAGACCCAGAACAGATTTTAAAAACAACAAGAAAATTCAGAAGGTCCCAATCTTTACCACCCTTTTGTGACCCTGACCAGTTGGGTGATTCATTAGACCTAACTGAAGACTCACCTTGGACAAAACCTATCATTCCTAAAAATACCTTTCAAGTTTTTACCAACCCTGAAACCTTTTTGAAAGCCAAGACTACTTCTCCTGGAAAAATCCCTCTTTTTTAGCTGAAAACAGGAAGCAACCCTTTTCAAGCAAGTTCTAGTCAAGTTTCTTCCTCCTCAAAACCTCAGTCCAAACCTCAGTCCAAAATGGCAGGTCAAAACCCACCCATGGATATGATGGACAGGATGGTAGCAGCCAGGTATGCTCCATTAGTCCTACCTCAGCCTTTACATGCTTTCCCTGGAGGAGATTATCAGAAATATATGCCCAGATTTAATGGACAAGGTGAAGTAACTGCAGAAGAACATTGGGAGGCTTTCCTGAGTTATGCAGCCAATCAGAACATTGAAATAAAAGATATATGGATGAGGGTATTTGTTCAAAGTCTGGATGGAGATGTGAGAAAGTAGTTTAGAGAGTTGCCTGCCAACTCTATCACCATAATTGAAGAACTTCGAGACCTATTTCTGAGGTCGCCGGGAGACACCAAGGACCATACCTATTATATCACTGAGTTTGGTGCTCTCAGAATAAAGAAAGATGAGACTGTTGCTGATTTCTCCAAAAGATTTAACAAGATGTATAGTAGGATTCCAGCAGAGATCAAACCTACTGAGACATCAGCCAAGCTGACTTATGAAAATGCATTTGACCATGGATTTTCGTTATTACTCAGAGAAAGAAGACCTATCACTCTGCTGAACATGCAAGATGCCGCATTGGAAGTAGAGTCTAATTTGCTGTCTTCTAACAGGCTTAAAAAAGAAACACCTCAACAGCAGTATGAAAGAAAGGGAAAGAAGGAAGCTGTTTCAACAAGTGCTGCTCCTCAGTCTGCTGAAGCCAAAATTGATGAAATGGCTAAGCTTGTGAAAATTCTTACTGCCAAGTTAAAGAAACTAGAGCTTGAAAAGAATTCAACTAAACCTGCTTAAGAAGCTCAGAGGAACCCAAATAACCAAAATCAGTTTAGAAGGCAGTTTTCTCCTAGATTCATTCCAAGGGAGTGAAGGAATAATGACATCCAGCAAGAAAGGAGAGAGAATGAGGAGTAGAGAGTACCTCCACTTTTCCAGAATAATGTAGCTGATGAAGAAGAGGTTGATGAACAGTTTCTCTTTGAAGAGACTGAAATATATCAGGATATAAACCACTTTGGAGATGGTTTATCTTGAGGTTTCGTAACAGAAGAATATTTTCTGAACTCTGAGTACTATGATGCTGATTTGTATGAAGTTGAAGATGATTTGGATTTTGAGAAAATTGCTGTAAATGCAGCTGCTAATCAGAATGGAATTAAGAAGACTATTAATCTCAGATCTGGTCCGAAACAAGTAGTCCAAGCTCCCAAGAAGAAGGCTGCTGCAAATGCTCCTACTGCAAATGCTCCTGTAGCAGCTGTTCCTGATAAAAAAGTGTCTGATCCAGTCATGAAAAGGAGGCAATCTATAGAAAAATCAAAGAATGCTGAAATTGAAGAGGTAAACAAAGCTGCTCAGAATTTCAATTTGGAAACTGAATTAGGAAAGCTAAAAATCCCTATTCCATTGATTGAATTAATAAAAAATCCCTCTTATAAACAAACAGTTTTAAAAGTAATGAATTCTGCTAGCAGTCAGCCTATTTCTGACACTGTAAATTTACAAGAAGAAAGCCCAAAGATATTCATTGGGTCTGCTCTAGCTGAGAAAATAGAAAATGAAGCTGGTGCTTCTCCTCCCTTCTATGTTACCTTGATTGTCCATGACCAGATGATTCACAATTTCCTGTTAGACTCTGGAGCATCCCATAACTTAATGCCCAAAGCTGTGATGGAAGCCCTTGGTCTCAGTATCACAAAGCCTTATCATGACTTATATGCGTTTGACTCCCTAGCTGTCAAGTGTTTAGGAGTAATTAAAGATATGGTTGTTAACCTTACTCAGCTGCCCATGAAGAGTGTCATAATGGATGTTGTTGTAGCGGATATCACACCCAAGTTTGGTATGCTTCTTTCAAGATCCTGGGCAAAGAAGGTTGGAGGAACCTTACAGATGGATCTCTCATATGCCAGCATTCCTGTTTTTGGTGGAGAAAATATGAGACTTTATAGAGAACTACAGTTTTCCTATATTGTCACAGATGATAAAAACCCCACTAATCATCCATTGTATTCTGTTGACAAAGATCTAGGGACTTGCATGTTGAATTTCAGTAATGAAGATAATTCTGTTGGCCTCTTACAAGTTTAAAAAGAAAAACCAGTGAGACATTGCAGAGAAGAAGAAGATCATCTGTGGGAATTGTATTTTGATGGATCCTCATGCAAAGAGGGTGCTGGAGCTGGGGTCTTACTCATCTCTCCTGGAGGTGAAACTGTGAACCTCATGTATAAGCTGGAGTTTGTTACCACTAAAAATACCACTGAGTATGAAGCTCTGATACTAGGACTGAAAGCTGCTAAAGACTTAGGCATTTAGCAAATTATTGCATATGGCGACTCCGAGTTGGTTGTTCGACAGGTGAAGAACAACTATCAATTAAAGTAGGATTTGTTGAAGGTCTATAGGAATGAGGTATGGGATATGCTTGACAATTAATTCATAGCATTTAATATCACTCATATTCCAAGAAATCACAATGAGACTGCAGATTCTTTAGCTTTGGCTGCCTCATACTTCAGAATTCCTAAAACTACTCAGCTAAGGTATCCTATAGAGGTGAGGTACAGACCATGTGTCCCTGACAATGTGAAGCACTGGAGGGTTTTCGAAGATGATATTGAAATTAAGAAATTTCTTGAGCTTACAGATGAGTTTTCCAATGCTCAAATTGATCGAGATGAAGGAGAAGAACAAGATAATGAGTCTTCTGAAAATGATCCTGCTGAAAGTGAGTCTGCTGAAAATGAGTTTGCTGCACAAGAGATAGCAGGCCATAAGATCATTGAGTTAAAGAGTAATTTTATCCCTAAAGGTTTAGTGCCTTTAGAAAGATTTTTTACCAAGGATGACACTCCTTCAAAGCCAGTGGTTCAATCTTCAGAAGACAATGTAATGGACTGCAATGTTGGTACTGCAGAAAACCCAAGAATGGTAAAAATTTCTAAATCTCTGACAGCTGAGCAAAGGAGCAGATATATCAAGATTTTGAAAGAATATGTGGATGTATTTGCATGGTCCTATGAAGAATTAAGAACCTATGACACAACAATCATTCAGCATAAGGTTCCCTTGAAGCCCAATGTCAATCCTTTCTGACAGAAATTAAGAAGGATAAATCCAGCCTTATTTCCTGTGATTGAAAAGGAAATAAAGAAGTTGCTGGATGCGAAGATAATAGTGCCTCTCAGGTACTCCTCTTGGGTTGCAAATCTTGTACCTGTCAGGAAAAAGAATGGGGAGATTAGACTGTGTGTTGATTTCAGGAATATTAACAGATCTTCATTAAAAGACAACTATCCTTTGCCAAAGATTGAACAGGTCTTACAGCAGGTAGTCGGAGCACAAATGATTTCCATGGTGGATGGTTTTTCAGGATACAATCAGATTGCCATGCACCCAGATGATAAGGAAAAGACAGCCTTTACCACTCCCTGGGGGACTTTCATGTATGATAAAATGCCCTTTGGTCTGATGAATGCTGGAGAAACCTTTCAGAGGGAAATGAACATTGCATTCGTGGGAGAAAAAGATAAATTTGTTGTTATCTATTTAGATGAAATCACCGTGTTCTCACAGTCTGATGATGAGCACTTAAAACATTTGAAGCAGACTTTCCAGAAATGCAGAAAATTTGGCTTGTCTTTGAACCCCAAGAAATCTCATTTTTGGCTGTTCAAGAGGGCAGATTGTTGGGTCACTTGGTGTCTACTGATGGCATCAGAATTGATCTGGAGAGAGTCCAAGCAATACTGAAGATTAGTTTGCCCAGGAGTAAGAAGGATGTGCAATCATTTATTGGTAAGATAAATTTTCTGCGGTGGTTTATTCCTAATTTTGCTGAAACCATAAAACAAATCACAGCTATGTTAAAGAAAGACCAAGAAGTCAGGTGGACTGTTGAAGCAAAGGCAGCATTCGAGAAAATCAAGGTGGCTCTGACGGAAGCACCTGTGTTGGTAAGTCCTGATTTTACCAAGGAGTTCCTTACTTTTTCTTTTGCTTCAGTAGATACAATTGCAGCTGTGTTGCTTCAGAAAAACAAGGAAGGACTAGAACAGCCCATTGCCTTTTTCAGTAAAACTCTCAGGGATTCTGAACTAAAGTACAGCATTCTGGAAAAACAAGCCTATGCTCTGGTAAAGGCTTTAAAATTTTTCAGAATTTATGTATTACATTCAAAGGTTGTTTCATTTGTTCCAAATGCTGCAGTGAAAGATGTCTTGACACATCCAGACAGTGAAGGAAAGAGAGGAAAATGGATTGCAAATATCATGGAGTACGATGTAGAAATCAAGCCTACTAAGCTTGTCAAGGGACAAGGTTTGGCTAAACTGCTAGCTGATTCAAATTGTCAAGCATTAGGATTACATATCATGGCTGAAGATATTGCTCGTGAAGAAGATCAAGCAGCACTTGAAAAGGAAAAGATCATGGACTTTTATTCATCTTCAGTTTGGTATGCTGATATTATTTATTTCCTTTTATTTTTGCAATACCCTGAACACTTGGATAGGAAGGCTACCAGATCTCTGAAGCTGAAAGCTACAAAGTACTGTTTGGTAGAGGATCAATTGTTTTGGAAAGACCCAGGAGGTATCTTATTAAGGTGTTTGGATCAAGCTGAAATAGGTGAAGTAATTTCAGAATCTCATGAGGGAGCCTGTGGAGGGCATAAGTATTGGAAAACTATAGCATATAAAATTTTACGAGCTGGATACTATTGGCCATCCCTATTCACAGATGTTTACCAGCAGGTAAGAGCTTGGATACCCTGCCAGAAATTTGCAGGAAAACAGAAGTTGTTTTCTTTTCCCTTAAAGCCTATTGCAGTCAATGCCCCTTTTCAGCAATGGGGTCTGGATTTTATTGGATAGATTAATCCAGCATCTTTCGGACAGCATCATTAGATTCTGACTGCCACATATTTCTTCACAAAATGGGTGGAAGCCATTCCTACAAGGAATGCTACAGATAAGGTAATTATGGAGTTCATTGAAGACAATATCCTGAGTATATTTGGCTATCCATAGAGATTAATAGCTGATAATTCCAAGGCATTCAAATCCAAGGCAATGGTGGCCTTCTATGAGAAAAATGGCATCATTCTGAAGCACTCAACTCCCTATTATCCTCAGGGAAATGGCCAAGCTGAATCATCTAACAAGAATATCATTCAAAGTATCAAGAAATTGGTGAAGCATAATAAAAGGTCTTGGGATTCAATGCTGAAATATGCATTGTGGGAAGATAGAATTTTGTTAAGCAGGCCATTGGCACTTCTCCTTTTCAACTGGTTTATGGAATAGAAGCGGTGTTTCCTGTTCACCTGGGAATTCCAGTGATGAAATTCCTTCAGAATTCTCAAGAGGAATCAAATGATATGCAAAGGAAGATATTTGAAATGATAGAGCTACAGCAGCATAGAGAAAAGGTGGACAAATAAGCTCAGGTGTATAGAGCTAAGGTACAAAACAGGTTTGACAAAAAAGTTAAAGAGCATACTTTTTCAGAAGGTGAGTTGGTTTTAAGATTGGATGCAAGAAAGGAACAGAAAGGTAAGCATGGCAAATTTGATAATATTTGGTTTGGCCCTTTTCTGATATCAAAATTTTGGGAAAATAATACATTTATCTTGCAGTCCTTGGAAGGTGAGGAATTGCCCAGCCCTGTTAATGGGCGATTCCTCAAGCATTTCTACAGTTTATGAGATCATTTTCACTCTTCATTGTACATACCGGTGTGAGTGAGGTTGAATAAAGATTCCATATCCCAATGGAAGTTTGCAGTTAGGTAAATAAAAGACAAAAGGCACTGGTCTACAGGTTCTTGAAGCCTCGCAGGGAGGACTTCATCCCGCAGCTGGAGCCAGATGTTAAGTCAGTAAATTTTCTGTTCAATTTTGGTTTGTCTCCTCCATTTTTGGTTGGTTTTTCCATTTTATTTCAATCAAGGTTTTGTTTTAAGTCTTATTTTTAGTTTTCTTTAAGAACT
>LPNX011072710.1:0-64574 GCA_001517045.1 Pseudotsuga menziesii
ATTCCTAATGTTAGTTGGAAGTTGTGCTGTACATTGAAGGAAAATGGGAGAAACTGATGTGGTTAATATTGTGATTGAATGGCCTGCAGTAGCTTTGCAATCCTGGAATTCTCTGTCATCTATTTCCTTTAAAGAGGATGCACTCTCTCATCCTACCCAGGGTTAATTATTAAAAATGCTTGGATAAACTGTGATCCTCCTCATGCTTGGACTAAGCAAAATCAGAGTATATTGGTTACCAAAGTTTTAAAGAGGAAACAAGTTAAAGGCTTTATCTGCCTATGGGGTAGAGGATTCTAACATCTTTCATTTTTGGAGAGGTGTCTCCAAAGAAAGATTGACAATAGGTCCAGAATATTGGACAGGATTTCCTAAAGAGTCATTTGATGCTTCAAATAAAGTTCTTTCCCTCAGAAATTTCAGACATGCCTACAACCAAAGTAACAAGTGTTCAGTAATGAAAAGATACAACATTCAGTCATCAAGAACTTTACAACGAGGATAACAAATAAAGAAGCCTTTCAATTTACCTCAAATTGACTTAGGAATCAGTGTCCACTAAATACCCAAGTATGCAACATTAAGTAATTAAGACTAATTACAAAAAAACAATAAACAGAGAGCAGCTTACCTCAAACAACTTATCGTGTTGACTACTAAGATTATCATTTAGCCACTTCTCCAAATTCAAAAACTCCCTTTTTGATGCAAGAGCAGCAAGTTCAATTGCAAAGGAAAATGGAGTCAAGTCCAATACCATAGTTAAGGCCTGCAGATAAGGTTTTCTTCATAAGAATTAAAAGAAGCTATACACTGAAGATATATTCCTTCAATTTTAACATTGTAGAAAAAAACAGTAGAGTTTTCCATGCCAAAAAATATTGGATATGAAGTTCTCAAAACAAGAAGAACAACTTCTAACTTGAATTTCTGGTAGATTCCTAGTGATGAAGGTCTCTTGAATGCACACTTGCCTCCAGAAGGATCACCATTCTGTCCCTGGTTGAATTCTCAAAGCAAATCTAAACAGAGTTTATGTCAACTAATAAACTTTCCTAAGACCGACCTATCACATTTAAGGTGGCCCAATCCTTGGATCTTGTGAAGATATTCCCTCTTTGAGTTTGCAACGTGGCCTCATGCTGGCCCATATAGAATACTGGTTGGGATGTGAATACCTTGCAGCTCCAGACAACATTCTAATCACTGGAAGAAATCTAATGATGTTGTAAGACTAAGGCTGCTTCCACAACCAGGTAGCTAAGTTTGGATGGCCATATTTTTAGCTGTTCCTGACACTTGGATGATATTTTAGTTAGTACCTTGTCTAAATGTCTAAGTGTAATTTCCATCTTCTCAGTCATTACAAGTCTACAACTTTTAGAACTGTAAGTACTCCAAAAAGGAAAATTCACAGCCAAGAGCAGAAAGCTCAACTGTTCCTTTGATATATCTTATCTGTTTTTTGGATTCTTTATCGTGTGTCTGCCAAACACTATATGGTCTCAGAAGATGATATACATTCAACATGTAGATGCCTATCACAATGTCTGGTTGCTTCATACATAAGCCAGTGAAACCATATGCAGATAGCAGGGACCAGAACTTGACAAAATATTCTATTCACTGTGACTACAGACACATCACATAACAACCATGCATCTGGATTTATCAAACCCTTATATACAAAACCATTATCTTTAGCCAACACATAATTGATCATAATTATCCTTTGACAATGTGCATTGATTTTACCTATATCATCTTCTGCTGCACTTTGTGCACAACCAACAGCATCCCACCAATCAACTCCAATACAGAGGCTCCACCAAAATCTGGTAATGGATGAGAATAATCAAATTGTAGGCCAGGGAATGTAACCACAATATAAATATAGAGATGTAACAAGATAACAAATAAAATCAACTTCATACCTATCTGCAATGGCTTGTTCCAAGGCTGTTGCATTACCCTTCCATTGACTACTTTGACTGGCAGGAGGTAGAATACGTAGAATCTTCAGTACACTGCAATCCCTGCTGTTATCATGCCAAACTGAGGCCAGTTAACAGCTAGTTGAAGAGAAAGCTGGTAGGGAAACCGAAACCCCAACTGGGGCACAGTAGTAATCTATGGGAGAAAAGTTACTGCTAGATAATAAATGAACATCGCCATAGCGAAAAGAAAAAGCAACCTCCCCCCCATGACTTGAAAAGAAAATTCTTGCTAGAATCCTTACGTCATTGTGCTGATTAGCTAGGTCAGAGTTAAATTTGTCACTATTTCCACCATTTGAATTTCCTGGTGTAGCAATGGATAGAGAACCTTTGTAGTCCTTAGTTGGAGATATGTTCATATTTACCATGTTCTTTCAGATAGTCATCATTGGTGCTTGTCCACCAAAATTTGTATCAGAATTTTCAAAAAGGGGATGCAGTGCAACCTGTTGACATGAGCTTTCCCACCGCTGCACCCTCCAACCAGTTAGAGAGGGCCCCTCGTTAGGATCGCTAGGAGACATATATTGGCCTGATGGAATTTAACTTGGATGTAATTAGTAATTTAGTACACTAAAAAGAATAGTTAATTCAACTATTTTTGTGATCAGTCTGTTTGCTAGCAAATCCACATATAGTGGATTTACCTATAAATAGACTTAATAAAAGCAACAATCTCAAATTCTCATGTGGACAAGATATTACTAGTTACAGAATGCAACTAAACAGTTGCCTAGCATTCCAACAAGCATGTATTCCTTTTAGACAGAAAACAAGAGAGGAAGAATAACAAGGTTCAAAATTCCAGCTATGATAGTTCCTCAATGATGCTCAGATTTAGGACCTGGTTCAGCTCTTAAAGTGCACAAATGAAACAAACACTTATCAAATACCATGAAAATAAGGAAAAATAAACAACTTAATATTTTGTAAATCAGAAACCCATTGTCAGACATAGAGATGATAATCACTAAAAGTAGAATCCTTTTATTCTATATGAATGTTTTATCCCATTTCAGATCTCCTAATGTTCCTGCTTCTCACCCTAGATTCTTTTTTCTTAGTTTGGCACCCTTCATAGTTACTCTTAGAAACAATTTCAGACTCAACTTCTCAAAAATATACATTCCAGAAAAACTAGAATCAAATTTGAATTCACTAGAGGCTAATTTCTCAACACAGGAGGCAACTTCCAAAATAATCTTGTAAACAATCCTCAAACCTCAAATACCTGCCCCAAAAAAATATTTCTGGTCGGATACCCTAAATTAAAATTTCCAAAATGCTTAAGTCAAATCTTCTGCCCTACCCATGGGCCATAAGCAAACCTTCAATCCCTGGTAACCTTGAAATCTACAAACATAATTGACCCTGTCCAAATTCTATTAAAATAATGAACAAAATTTTAATTAACTGAAACCATGTTATGTAAACATATGCATCCATAAATATAACAACCCAAATTAAATATATGGCAAAAATAGCAGATATGAAAAAAAAGGACAGAATCAACCAATACAAGTACAAATGCTCATGTTAAAAGTTAAAACATTATAATCCCAAATTATTTTCTAAGTGCATTATACTGCAAAGCTGATCCTTTCTTTGATATTAAAAGCAACATAAACAAAATTGATCAGGAATCTTTAAAATATTCTGTTGAAGAAATGCTGTATATATTTCCACCTTGATTATTCTGTGCCAAGTAGAGTCTGTAAAAGAATTTGAGATATATAAAATTCTATTTGTGAAAATGTCTAGCTATCAAGTGTCATAGCGTCATTAAGAAGGAAGAAACGGGATCTTTCACCTTCAACAACTGCAACAGCTAAGACTGATCCTTCACGAGATGGATCAAATGCCAGTGCCGAAACTCCTGAGGCCCCTGTAGTAGTTGCAGCTGATTGAGCTGCTGCCTCTGTACTCACGTATGCAGAAAAATTAGACACTGGAGAACAATGTAGTGAAATGTCTTTGAATTGAGATGAACAGAACCCTGTGCACTTAGATTTGGGGATAGATCCTGATTATTACCATTGTTTCGTAATATTGAACAACTATCTCTCTTATAGGGTAAATCCTTTTTAGAAAACATATCACGCATTTTTTTTATTTCCTGAACTGGACCAAAAGGAGAGTGGTAATGAGCTGAGTTATTTTATGGCAAATGTGGTGGTGAAAGGCCTGGAACAGGAGGCTCTGGTTCCAGTATATTATTTTTCTAGCATCCAGTATATCATGAACAATGCATCCATAATTGCTATCCTTTATATGCATAGAGGCAGAAAAGGTGCAACCTTTATTATAGTACCTCAACAAAAGAATTTCTGCAATGAAATTAGAATAGAGAAATTCTGAGTAAGTGGGGGAGATGCTAGCTACATCAATGCCACATGAAATCACCGAAGAGATTATTCTACTAATAATCACTGACTGATGAAGAGGATGAAATTGGGTTATCATGGCATAGATTGAGCCTGTATAAACCCGACAGTTGAAGTCGACTCATAAAGACAGTATAGGTGGAAACCTCTCGCATGCATGAAATACTTATCTTCGATGGTGAGTAGTTGCAATGAGATTTCATCCTGGAAGATGTAAGGAGATGCAAGCTACCACTCAGAAGTTATGTCAGAAAGTGTTGCTAATAGAAGAGTGCTCCTATTCGGCACCAAGTTGGATATGGCCCCAAACATGGATATGAGGACAATGCCCAACATCTGCAGATTCAGTGTGCACCCCTGGCAAAGTCATTTGAATCCACAAAAAATAATAAGAAAGGAAACATAGTCTTAGGTAATAACTCACCAACAAAAGTGGGGCATAGCGTAAAAAATTTAGATGCTAACTTACATAATTAGAATCAAAAGGTGTGATCTGTGGAGAATTGTCACATTGGTTCATGATAGAAATAATGATTGATGTATGTTAATACTTTCGATAGTTTATTAACTAGATTGATAATAAAGGTATATAACTCTGTTAAGATCCAAATTCAACCATTGAGTCACTAGTGACTCACTAGAATAGTGCAGAAAACATAGCAACAATGAAATAATAACAATGCAATAGCAATGATTTGTAACATCCACCTGATTCGAGTGGGGGAAACTTGCTAGCCACTTTGAGGGGCAGCATCCAAATACATTTGCATAAGCAAGAGATACAAGCTAATTGATATTTGATAAGCACATGAGGATTACAATAACTATGTTAACCCCGAGACCATATATTAAATTTCAAAACCATAGGTGCCTATATCATGTGCAACGGGACATGTGGATCCAGATCCCACATCCATGAATTTAATATTAATAGGCCCTAATTATGACTTTACTACATTACTAGGGTGGGACATAACATACCATCCCTTTTCAAAAAGATTGGACCTCAAAGCTTTCATTGGAAAGGACCACTAGTACATCCATAAGACAAGGTCACATATATGGGTGTTAGCCCTAACTTCTTGTTCATTTTTAGCACATGGTAAGCAGATTATGCACTTAGAATATTACTCCCAAAACTATGTAACTGAAAAATTTAATCTTTAATCAAAACTACAACTTATGAATGCTTTAATCTACGAACATACAATACTAAAAACACAAACATCATATACACAAGGAAAATGCCCAGGATTGAGACTCAAATCAATATCTTTGTTTTTATTCAAATCTGAAAACATCAAGTTAATGAATCCTCAAACTACCTCTCGAAGAGCTCAGATGTCCGCTCTCTAACTCCTTTACAGTCTAGGAGAAATAGAAGGCAGAATGAATACAGACTAGGAGAAAGAGAAGGTAGAATGAATATGTACACATGCACAACAATGTGTCAATTGAAAGTATCAGACCCTAACCCTAATGCACTTTATTTGCATCGATAAATGAGCCAAGTGAAATGTGCCTCTATTGGAGATGAACTGAGGTGCAAGCATGCATCCTCCTAGAGATTTGAACTAAGATTGTGAATACGTGTGCATCAGCGGCTGGTCTATCTAGTTCTAGTGAACTATGCCTTCGAACTAATTGTGTATTTAACTACTAACTAGACCAAAAGTCAGAAATAGAACTGAACTGAACTCAGGATGGCGTATGCATGCTTTTTTCATGCATGTGCCCTGTCTCTCTCTCCTCCATAAATGCCCTTGTGCCCTAATTAACTAATGTATGAAATTGCTGAAGGGAGGGCATATTGTTGCTGCTGTCTACTTTTGTTGGAAGACGAAAGTTCCATTGGTGGAACACAACCTAAGCTACACATAGGTGAAAACACACACTCCCTCTTAGTGAGGACAAGTTCACCAATCCAAGTCTCTCCTTGGACATCTAGAACTTCCCTTTTTCCCTAGGGGCTTGGTCAAGATATTTGCAACGTATCAATCTATAGGAATGTATTAAGGAACTGTTGCTCCCTTTTGGACCTTGTCTCTGATGAAATAGTACCCAATCTTAATATGCTCGGACTGATCATGGAGCATAGGATTCTTAGAGAGTTTATGATACAATTTTGATTGCACAGATGAATTCAGATACAGTTGATACAGAATAAGAGATTTGATGTAAAAATATGTTTCTCTAATGCTCACTTCCTTACTTTATCACTCAAAATTGATCCCATAAAGTGTCTGAAATAGCCTCTACTTTTTTAATTTTGTGGCTAACCAAGAATCTCAAATAGGCCTTTCAATTTTCAACTCTCTCACAAAAGACAGCCCAGTTTTTGATGGCATAGACAACACAATTGGGTTTAAGAAAACTATAACCTTTCTTATATTGTTTATAGCTCTGTCAAAAGCCTCCAATTAGTAAAAACAAAAACATCAGAATAGGATGTTGCATATCCGATAAGACTCTCTACTGAAACTAGAAAGACTAAAAAAACTAGCACAATGTATGAATTGAAAGCAGAATGTCAAGAACTTACATGCAATCAAACCCAAATTGAAAGCAGAATGTCAAGAACTTACTTGCATTCAAACCCAAATACAAATAATAGGCAGATGTAGCTCTGTACCACTTAATGAAACACTGAATAAGGAAGTCTCTTGGCCCAGGCTATAAACAAACAAGAACATTATTTTCTCAGTCAAATGAACAACGCCAGTGAAATTCATTTTTGAGAATAGAACTCACAATTATCATGAAGGTTAAGTTTATAGTTAACGAGTGCCTAAATGGCTACACTGAAAAAGCATGATAGCAGAGCCAAGTGCACACTAAACACATAGTTTTTGTGTTATAGAAAAAATAGAATACCAATGGGAATACATTATTTAACCGAGATTAATTCATATATTGGGCTTATAAAGAGTTTAAACTCTAATCTAATGAAATTTATAGTGAAACTGAGAATAAGAATAAGATGGTTTATTACAAATAAATCATTAACCCCATGTTAGAAGATCAAAACAATCTTTCTCCTGTTGCTAACTTAATGAAGAAAAAAATATTGCAAACATAAGAACACACTCTCATGAGCTTCACATTGAAAGAGGGTGTTGGACAAGGCCTAAAACACCTTGGAACCTGGGCCTATTATGGGAATTTCTGGGCACTCAGATCATTCCAGGCAACTTCTTTTCTTCTTTAGTGGGACCCTTGAGGCCACCATTGCTTACAATTATTTAGGTGTTAAATTTACAGGTTCCACTTGTAATCTGAGATCAGTAAAAACTATTTGCATCTATGTACAAGTTACACATCCCTAGCAATACTTGAGTGTCATTGTTTCCAAATCCCAGTTTAGGGCATTCTGTCCAAGATGCACGTCTTTGACACATTCATTAAACCCACTGCTCTCTATGGCTTGGAGGTTTAAGAACCCAGCCTTAGGTCAGATGGTTGGGCTTGTGTTCAGAGAATCCATATCATTATACTCCAAATTATAATCTCACCATAACTGTACTACTCCCAATGCATTGTCAAGGCTAAATTCGTGGTCCGCACCCTTTGAATAAACCTTCCCTAGCATAATTTTTCTTTGGGATGTTAGCATGCTTTACTAGATTGTGGTAGTTCTAGAGGACCCTGATACTATACAATTTTGGGGTGCCTAAATCTAATCTACACCATGGTATTGTCAATTTGTAATCCTTATCATTCTATCATAAGAAAAAATATTTCTTTCGTCAGGCAACAAAGCAAAGATGGCTTTTGCCATATTTGTAATTTCCTACGAGACAATGGTTTTTCTTTAACCTACATTTTTTTATATTTTTGGACATTCAGAACCCTAGGTGCATATTGATCAACTGCATACTTTAAAAATACCCACCTGAGGTGCAGATTGACTCATCTCAGTGAGAACAAGGATTGAGTTGGCTTGTTGACACTGAATAGATCGGCTCACTATATGACTTGGCCAAGTGGTCAACCCCTAATTTGCTGACTCAACCAAGTCAGTGTCAAGAACTTTTTAGTGTTTGACATGATCCCGATTTCAAAAAAGAGATATATTAAAGAAAAAGAGAAAAATGAAATCTATCCCTATCTTACCACTCCAAAAACCTCCCTCACTTCATTTATCAGTGATTGTTTACATGTGTATTGCGAAGGTTTTGAATTTGTCAAGTGTTATTCTCTTTGGTAGCTATCGCAGTTATTAAGGTGTCTTTAGCAGAGTATGATTTGGCTTGTGGTGATAGCCCACTTTTTTGGCCAAATGGCCCAATATGTCATTACTGTCTGTATTAATGGGTAGAGAAAGAATTTTCTAAAATTAATGTACTTAAAAATAAAAATAAAAATCTACTAGCAGTCCCCTCAGGTGATTTGAAAGGGGCTAGAACCTAGTGACATGGAGAGGATGTGAAGCCTTCTTACTGTTTATCAACCCTAGATAACACAGAGACATGTGCAGTCTTCCTTTAACTGTAGGGAAATAATGGAATCTTCTCCATAAGAACAAAGCTCAGTTCTAGCACTCACTGAGATGGAGAGAATGTGAGAAGCCTTCTAACTGTTTATGAATCCTAGATAACACAGACAGATTGACTTAGAAGGATCAATTTATCACGTAAGTGTTCCAAATTTATACCGTCATATGTTTCCCACGATCCATTGTAGGAGCACAAAGATGTGACATGGTGCAGCATAAGTCTTCTCAATATCCCCTTCCAAATATTGCTTAATTATCATTTTGCAAACTTTCATCTGTCTTTCAAACATGGAAAACTGAATAAATACTGACTTTGACTGCTACTGTTAAGAATATACTGTACTTAATAACCTCCAAGTGATTGCAACAAATGCTGAGTGATAATATGCACTGCCCACATGATGGCATATATCATGTTGCCAAATATTTTTACATCAACAGTCTTATGAATGCAACCATGGCATAATACAGATGTTTTCATTAAAATTGTCTCTGAGTCATCTAATAGTTGGCGAATGACAATACGAGCAGATGGCTGCAATGCAAACCTAAATTTTCTGTACTTTTTGCTACATCAGTTGGTGTTGGAAATGATCAAACATATGACATACAAATCCCTCCTCGAGTTATAGAAAACACAATAAGTTTCAGATATGATAATTTTATTAATGTCGGCAGGTAACCAAAAGAGTAGGGCAATGAGCCTAGAAAAGTTCAGTAACAAACATAATAGATAGAAGGATGTGTTTTAACACATTCAAATAGGTTGCAATGACATATTAAGACAAATGGAGAGTAAAACTAAATTTTCAATGACAAAAAATAGTTGATGCTTACCTTTTCCTGCTTTTGCTGAAAGATTTGTTACCACAACCTCCAAGCTTGTTAAGCCCTATGTAGAAAGCACATACAATCCAAAATGTTAAGGAAATTTGTATTTCTGTCCTTATTCTATACTAAAACCATTTCATAATCTGAAGCAAAATAGAGAGATATACTTCCAAAAACAAAATAAGAGAGAATGACAAGTGTGACAAGAGAATGTACATGGCAGCAATACTGAACTAATAAAAAATAGAGTACAAAAAACTGCCCTGATATACTATTTGGCATGATTAAGTCGCATGCAGAGAAATTTATTGTAGCAAAAAGTACCTAATGAGGAACTTGAAATATAAACACTTCATTCCAGTTTACTGCACCAACTACATGATTGTTTGTTTCTATCATCAATGGCCTAAGACATCTAGACCTTGCACTCTGAGGAAAAGGCTTTTGATCCTCTGATGCTTGTGTTGTGGTTACTAAATGCAGAGCACAAAAAAAGTTTTGGCCATTGCCATCTTCAGTCAACATTAACTCCTGTGAAACAAAGCAAGAAGAAAACCCAGATTTGCACAATACCATCAAAAACAAATATTAACAATTAGTCACCATAGGAAAACAAAGGATAAGAATATAATGAATCTCTTATACCCTTGCATCTAAAATATGAACAGCAACATAGTATCGAGAAGCCTTTGTCTCTGTGACAACATTCAATCTGTCAGGAAATCTTGGAGGTGGAAGGTGCACATGAACATTACTGTCAGGCTTCAATAGCTTAATATCTTCAAAATTGTCTCTGTACTGTCGGATATACAAATCACATCCAAGTCTATTTTCTATGACTAATTTCTCAGAATCATCAACTTCTAGAGCAGATGCATTCCGATTCAATACATGTCTGCCATATTCATTAATATCCTGTTTTTTGTTGGGAGGAGTAAAAAATCAATAGTATAAATTAGTGCAACTATATGAAAATCATATGAAACAGCTTCAAGAAAACACTTAGACATTAACTAGGAAGAAAGTATATTATCTCAAATAGAAACCTTTTCAAGCTGCATTGCCATATGGGCTTGCTGTTCATGATCTACTTGTTTTCTCCAAGAAAGTATTGATCCTACAAGTGTTTCTACATTTGCTGATGTGATATTCAAATTTACTACATTTGTTGCTGTAATTCGAACACGTTTCCCAACTCTCAATGGAAAGTAAGAAATTGCATCATATGCTTCATACCTACAGATAAAAGTAACAGAATCTCAACTCACTTGCCATATGACATTAAGCCTCGCCACTTGACATATTTTATGTGAGTATTTTATCTTAATTTCTGGTGCTTAAAAGCATTTGACTTTGTATTAGAGAAGTTGAGAAGATTGAAGAGAGTTACTCCACGTGTAGAATTACTTAATCCTATTGGCAAAGAAATTTGCAAACAATTTTTCTCTCTGTTGGATGGTGATATACGCATCAAAGAGTACGTTGTTTGGGAAGCTTTAGTTCCCTTCATGTTAGAAACATTTGGGATGCAAGCCCCACATGATGGTGCAAGTTTGGATAAGGTTATGGACCTTTTATTGTCTTTTCCAGAATTTAAGGACTTAATTATACCAACCATGATGGCTCTTTCATATAGTTGAAAAACATCAATGATCACTCTTGTAGACTATCCATATACTGGATCATATCCATATTTGGCTCTAGCCTGCCATATCTGGCTCTAACTCTCACTGAGAAAAGGTCACCATAAACATACGGTGAAATTGTGACACAAATCTAATAGATGAGTAAAATATAACAAGTTATTGGACCTCAAATACAAGGAATAATAACTCGGACCTTCTAACTTCTTGGCTTTTTATAACCCCTGTTCCCCATTTTTCTCACTCATTACTGTATATTTATCTTTATTCTTGTAACAGATACCTTTATTTTTAATTTATTAGCTCTTAGTTCCAATTTCTTGGGTGGGGCACAAGTCCCTTCACTCACCGCCTATGTAGATGGAATATTATTTCCTTTCACAGTCCCATTAGTCACTTTTGGCTAACGGTGGACATTAGCATAATCCTTTTTCTTCCCACACTATATAAGAAATGTCCTGTGCCCCACAATGCCCAAGAGTTTTCAATGAAGCCATCATTTCTTCTTGATAAGAAGCTTTGTTCAAGATCTTTCTTAAATAAATATATAATCTTCTGCTAGTTGTCTTGTATTATTAGAAATGGTCTTGCATAATTAGGAGCACAGAGTGGCTAATGCCATAGATTGCAATTTTGTGACTCTTGTTGGCGAGTTAAGAGCAAACTTTGCTTGAGGAAGCACAAGTCTCATTGTTTTGGTCAATTAGACATTGCAACCAATTCCTGAGTGACCAAGTCACCACTTTGTATATTCACCAGTTTGAAATTTATAGGTAAAGTTTAATTGAGGTTGGGTTCTGAACATTTTCCACAATTTTTACCCAAAACATAGTATTTAATGATTTGGTGTCCTTGTTAGAAGAGATAGAGACAATTCCTACAACTAGACCAACTCTCGATAATATAAGCTTGCAAACCCTAATTTTTATTCCTCAAAAACTTTCTCTCTAGCCTTTCTAACAACAAACTGAACTTCTTAATTCCATCATTTCTTCCCAGCTAGGAATTGTTGCATGGTCTTGTTATCACACAAATCTATAGAAGCAAATTCGCATGATAATTATAGGCAAACCAACCCTTTGTCACTTTTAGTGAGCCTGTCTGTTTGGATTGGTGCTTTTCTAGTTAGAGGGGGGTGTCTTTAGAAGGCGTGTACTGTAATCTGAGCTGCAAATATGCACGTGTTACAAAGAAAACAACATACAAAAACCCCTCATTGACTGTCCTAGAACAGTTAAGAGTAAGGGTCAATTTCAAGCACTAAGTTTCAATGGTTGAGATCTCTAGTAACCCTACATGCGGGTCCACCTAGCTGTCTTTGACTGTTTGAAAAAAGAGGAAAGAAACCTCATAAAGATAAGACATTGTATGCATACTAAGTATGAGCCTTTTCTGCTGTGTGGGATACTTTCTTTAGTTTTTCTCTCTACAGAAGAAACACTGTTTTTTCTTCCTAAATTGATTCCTCTGCTTGAGATTAAGAGAGGAAAAGGCATGCACAAAACCCTCAAAGGTTTGCTTACAGGTCAACTTAGATCAAAACAGGATCGTGTCTAATCTTCATTTATGATTTGTAGTTTTAGTTAGTTTCCCTTGCTGTTTTCTTGTCGCAAAAACTACTTTCAACAGCTTTCCTAACTGCCAATAAGTTGACCTAGCTTAATATTTATTGCACTGCTGATGTGGATTTTCAGGATGGGTCTTTCCTTATATGCTGCCATTCGTATAGTTTTCCAAAGGATGCAATATTTTTAGATATTTCATCATTGGATCCTATCTTGTCATTCACAATAAAACTCATGACTATATATGCATTGAAATGTATTTAGTCAGCAGGCTGTCAAGCACACAGTTAATGTCAAATTTGTCTCTTTGCTGAGGGTAAGGCCTGCTGTTCATTGGTTCATTTTTATAACCCTCCAAGCCTCTGATTTCTTGTAGGATGCATGCTGGCCAAATCACAACAAATAGAACTGCCAAATGGTCACCTCCAGTGCTGGTTTTATTTACATCTCCTTCAAAGGTAATCTAACTACATAAAGGGCGAACCTCCTATAGACTCCCTCCTCAAAACCTTGTTGTTTATATGCCATAATGTTTGAAAGGTTGCAAGGAATCAGGGATCCCAACTACCAGCACCTATGAAAGAGATCTGATGACAATGACCTCCCAAAACCTGCTATATTTTGTTTCAACCCAAATTTCTGTGCTGTTTATTTCATGTGTTAAGGAAGTATAGTTTCTTGTGATAACATCAAGGGAAGAAATCCTAGTGATAAGCTGATATCAATTTGAAACCAACTCGGGACACACAAAGAACGACCTGATGAAGGGTTATAAAGAGGAAATCTGTGCCATAATGTTCATTTTGGCCATACAGGGGAGCTATCACAGCTGGCAAATATCATTCTAGATATACTCTCTCAGCTTCAAACATTATACAAAGAGCATAGTGTGAAGGAAAGATCACGCCCACCCCAACCCCAACATCTCGCTTCTCTCAGTGCAGTAAGAAATAAGAAACCCACAAGCAATTCCAAGCAATGAACTCCGTATAGATCTATTGATATGTATTGAAAAATCTGAACAGAATATAAAATCTAGTTGGGTATAAAACCTAGTTTGGCATTTATCAGAAGAGAACAAATCTCTTATAAGGAAATATTTAGAGATTCAATTGGTAGTGGCTAGCTCAAAGCAGAGCATAGATTTGCAGACCTCGCCCTGTGAACAAAAACAAGGAATCAAGGTCCCTTTTGTCTGCTATATACAAAATGCAGTGCAAAAATTAAAGTACTGCTATAAGCCTGAGAGGATTCTTTGGATTGACATACCACACCAAATGTCGATGAATCAAAATGCACATTTCTAAGGCGCCTCAGCTCCTCGGCTTTTCTAATGGATGTTTTGTTCTCTGTAAGACCCAACTTCCTACCCAAAGCTTCCATATCCATCCTTATCCTTTGTTGTTGTCCGCAATGTATTATTAAGGAACTTTGTTCTTAGGAGAAATACCACTTCTCTTCGCGGGTCCATTTCTCATTGTTTGTATTAGTTTTCAGATACAAAATAAAAAAATGGGTAGTGGGTAACTATGGTGGGAAACCATTAATTTTGGATTGGATTCCCGTGATCACCATGGACCGATTCACTGATATTGGGGGTTTGTGATCACTATGGACCGATTCAATTATATAGTTATGACTAGATTTGAGGATCAAAATCGATCTATCTATATGGACAGATATTCACATATATATATTTTGCCTATTTATTTACATGTGTATTTCAATGTGTCTATTGTAAATTTTATGAAATACGTGTTAAATGCCAATCCAATATTTAATTTGCATATGCATCAGTTAATGAATTTTGATTTCTTGGAATATGATTAAATGTAATAAAATCAAAATTTCTTTCCAATAACCTAACTTGCATAAACTGGCGTAGTAGAATAGGGTTTCACACCTAATAAGCTCGATTGAGTTGGGAAACTACCAATTGAGTGTCAAGCCTGACTTCTAGCTAGGTAATTCCTCATGACAAGGCATCCCATAAAATCTCAATGACAGCCTTGTACTCGGCCACATTATTGGTAGAAGGACCTAGGAAAGCACTTCCAGAGGCAACTAGCTGTCCTGAGGGTGAATAAATAACCCATGCGGCTGAAGCTAGGTTGCAAGTGTGGCAACTAGTGCCATATGCAAAAGCTACTAAACACTCGAAAGAAATCTGTGACAACCAACAGATGATATAAGAAAACAAACCTGTGAACTATTGTACATAAAGTTACATACAATAAAAATACAAAAAAGTGCTAATCCAAAGCATAGTACTTTTTGAGGTAGAGCCCATATCTAGGCTCAGGCAACATATTTCCCTCGAAATCAGTTAATTCATATGCACCTTTCTTCAAAACGTTTGACACAACATAAGTTCCTAACCACATAGACCTTAATTTCCCTTCCCCCATGGGTTATTTGTCTTTATCCCAAATAAATACAACCTCCCCTCAGAAAAAATCCTAGGTTTGACTGATTTATCGTATTGATTTTTTACCCTATTTTTATGAGCCTCGTTTTCTGTCAGCGCATCCATACCCTATTCTTCTAGATGTTCTAAGTGTAACAAACGTTCTTCCAGCTCAGTCATATTAGGTAGCACATGAATATCAATCTTTAAATATGGGATTTCGCATTCAACCGGGATTACTGCTTCCACTTCGTGAACGAGTTGGAAAGGAGAAAACCCTGTGGCCATTTTTACATTGGTCCAATAAGCCCAAAGCACAGGATACATCATGATGTGCCAATTTTACTGAGCTGCATTAATAGTGTGCTTGAGATTAGTATTCAAGGTCTTATTTACTACCTTGACTTGACCATTCGCTTACAGGTAGAAAGAAGACAAATGTTCTTGTTTAAACCCTATCAAAGTGGTCAATTTCGTCATCATGTTGTTTTGGAAGTAAATGCCATGGTCAGTGACAATCTCTTTAGGAATACTGAAACGTATGATAATTTTGTTGAAAACAAAAAAAGATGCAGTTTCCCCATCATCTTTATAGGTGGGAATTGCCTTTGCCCACTTTGTGAAGTAATCTACAACGACAATGATGTATTTGTGCCCCTCAGCTGAAACTGGGTTGCATGCCACATAATCTATCCCCCACTTAGTGAAGGGGCCCTCTAAGATGATGGGAAATAATGGAGAAGGATGCAACCCCATCTTTCTAGTGTAAAGATGATAAGGATGACAGCGCTTCATGGCTTCCACACAATCTTTAAAGATTGTGGGCCAGAAATAACCAGCACGTAAGATCTTCTGGGTCATTGCTAACCCAAATAAATTACCCCCACACACTCCACTATGGGCATCATTTAGGACAATCTCGGCCTCTTCGTGGGTAAGACATCGACGGAAAATAGAGTCTACCCCTCTACGATATAAAGTATATCCAATAATGATGTATTTTTTTGCATGCAAGGGTAGTTTATGCTGTTCTTCCCGCGAAAAGGTTGTAGGGCACTTTAGAGTCTGAAGATAGAAAAGAATATCCCCATACCAAGGGTTAGAGGTAGAAACAAAAAAAATGTGCTCATCTAGGACTGATTCTTCTTCAATGGCTACATCTTCCTCAATCAAAAATTATGCAATGAGCTCCGCAAAAACTAAGGATTTTTTGGATTTGGAAGATTGGAAATCTAAGTCAAACTCATGGGGAATGACTATCCATTTGTTGAATTTTCCTCCAACTATCCATCAGGACAAAACATATTGGAAAGGATTAACATCCTCCACTACCGTTGTAGTCCTCAGTAAGATGTAGTGACGTAACCTTTGAACAGCATACACAGTTGATAATGCCAACTTTTCGACTTGGGAATACCTAAGTTCAGGGACAGCTAAAGCACGGATAAGATAGTAGATGACATGCTCTTCGAGCTTATCATCCTCCTATGGCCTCAAATTTCAAAGGATACACCTGAATACCTTTGTTAGAAACAATGAACCCAAGCAGTCTACCTGACTTGACACAGAAAACGCGCTTGTGGGGATTCAAGCAAATTTTGTACTATTTGCATCGTTTGAAGATTAAACGCAAGTGATCTGGGTGATCAATCCTCTTACAAGAATGTGTTGGTATATCATCAAGGTATGGTTCAACAATAGACTTAATGTCATGAAAGGAAAATTTCATTGCTCGCTGAAAGGTAGCCCCTACATTTTTCAATCCAAAAGGAATTTTCTTGTATGCAAAATGTACCCCAAGGACATATGAAGGTTTTTTATGTTGGTATTCTGGTTTAATTTGAATCTGATTATATCCGAAGAAACCATCTATAAAAAAAAAGAATTCACTCCCTGCACAAGCATCAATGATTTGATCTATGAATGGTGTGGGGTAGTTATCCTTAGGACAGGCTTTGTTTCGATCGCAAAAGTCAGTACAAACGCATATCGTTCCTTGTTTTTTGTCGATAGGAATAGCATTGGATACCCATTCTATAAAAGCTATTGGGTAAATGAAACTAACTTTCAGCAGTTTTTCAACTTCATCCTTAACAACTACCACTTTATGCGGATTGACAGGTCTAAGTTTTTGTCGAACTATTTTGGTGTCAGGATAGGTTCGGATTTCATGTTTGACTATCGATGGATCTATGCCTGGCATATCGTCATATGACCAAGAAACCACGTTGTGGAATTCCTTAAACAAGGCTGTATAGATAGCAATATCCTCCGGAGAGTAGTTTGCACCGATATGTACATTTTCCACAACGTTTTGGTTTGCAGAGATGTTGATAGGAATAGTAATAGAAATGTTTTCCATATTCCCCTCTGCAAATATTCCGTCCCTAAATAAGTGATTAATGGGTGTATCAGCATCACTTGCTAGTCTCATATGGAACTCTTGGTTTTCAATCCTGCTTAACTCTGGAAGAAAATAGGATCGATGGTGAAGATCTTCACAGATCTTATCTCGTCTGCACATAGCTTTCAGAATGGCTTCGTCAGATGGAAAAACCATATCTAAGCAGTCTTTAGTATTCAAATAGTTCTCTGCCCAAGTGACAGATAGGCTTCTTCTGGCTCCTATGATACTATGAGAGGGACCAGAATAGGATCAACAATAGTATGAATTATAGCTTGATAAGCTACTTCCGCTACCGACAAGGGAATTTCAGGTTCATGATGGGAAGGAAGAACCCAAGGGTTCGTTATATCGACAATTGTTGCAATAGACTTCCCTACACTAGTAGAACCTAAGTAATTAATCAGAGATGGAAAATCGAACATGCCCATCAATGATGCATACATTCCAGCCCCTAAGCTCTATGAATCAGGTTTAACCTAATCAACCAATGGCACAGTGGACTCATTAGTTTCCATGCGGCCTTTTTGAGTAAAACTGAGTTGGTCTACAATAACCAACTTCCCTTCGTGCAGAAACTCTACTACCCGAAGAACGACCGATGCAATAGCGGACATGGATTAATTCCAACTTCTCCCCAGGAGCAAGTTATAATCCAATGGTGCATCAATCACCTCTACCTCAATAGACACTACCTTCCCTGCCAAATTTATTTTGAAATATGGTAGGATACCATGTGAACGAAATGAACTTTCGTTGAAAGCAGTAAGTAGGGTGTTCGATGGAACTAGCTATGGAGATCCAAGAGCCTTCCAGTAAGACAAGGACATGACACATGCGTTAATTTTTACAACATTAAGCTAGCATATCATTAGGATATTTAACTGAGAGAACAAAAAGCACAGCAATCAAAAAAAATAGATAATGAACACAGTGTTTTTCCTTGGGGAAACCATAGATGGAGAAAACCCCGCAACTTCCTCAGAGATAGAATCAGCACCAAAGTGAAACCCAAAAACAGTAAGAAAATCTCCCAACAGTAGCAAGCTCTTTCCTCTAGCCCCAGTGTCTTTCTCTTCCTCAAATATGCACTACACTTGAGTGTGTATGAGTTGTGTTCTAAATAGAGAGTCTAGCTCTCTATTTATACTAATCCCGACATGACTAAAACCCTACTAGGGAAAAACTCTCTAAGATATTCTAATAACCCTAGTTCCTTGAAACTGCGGGGACTTTAACCCTTAGACAATAGGAGGGTTACCCATAATGACTTGAAATGACTTGTTTACATTATTGATTCTTCTGATCAGAACATCGAGGCATGGCATGACATAAGAACATCCCAGAATAAACATCGGGTTACAATAGATAAGAAATACAAGTGAATACATTCCAAAGTTATAATTACATTAACACTCCCTCTTAACTAGGAAGGTATTCTCTCAACACAATTTTCATCACTGGTCTTCTTCTCTGGGTCTTCTTGTCATCTGCATCTTCAAGTCATCATCATCTTCAAGTCTTCTTTGTCTTCAATTCATCTTTGTCTCTAGATCTGGATCATCACTCAATCTGGATCATCTCTGGAGCATCATCTCTAGATCTGGATCATCACTTGATCTAGATCATCTCTACTGGATCATAAATCCTGTATCTTCATAGGTGTTATCTCATGATTCTTCTCATCACAAGAATTTCTACAGAGCCAGCCCTTTTTCATACTGGATGTAGGCCTGGCCACCATGTAGGTCTTCGCCCAACACTTACATTTGATCATGTAGGAACTAACCTATAATCATATCAGAAAGGAACTCCCAGCACTCACATCTGACCATGTGGTAACAAATCCCGCAACCCTGTCAGAAAGGACCAGCACTTACATCTGATCAACCAATGATCGAAGAAAGGACAAGCACTTACACTTGGTCATGCGAGGAACCAATCCTCCATCCCAAAAGGCTCTTGCACTTATATCTGATCAACCAATGATTGAAGAAAGGCACAACATTTATATTTGATCAACACATGATCGAGGAAAGGCTCGGCACTTATATCTTATCAACACATGATCGAAGAAAGGATCTGCACTTACATTCAACACATACAAGGAACCAATCCATCTACATGTTCAAAAAGGCGTGCACTCACATCTGACCTGGTAGGAACCAAATCCTACACCCTCATCAGAATGGCCCCCAGTCCCAGACTGAGCTGCCTGGTAACTGACTAGGTGCCTCCATTCTCCAGGAGAATGGTAGTTTCCCTTACATTTGTCCTACTCAACAGAATGGCCAACACTCACATCTGACATGGGAGGAACCTAGTCCTTTAACCATGACAGAATGGCTTACCCCTTATATATGAATTGCTCATTAGAATGGCTCTCTTAGTCCTAGACTAAGTGTTCCTGGTAATTGACTAGGTACCTCCATTCCCAGAATGGCATTCAACACTCATATCTTACATGGAAGGAACCAATCCTCTCACCATGATAGAATGGCTTAGCCCTTACATCTGACCTGCTCATCAGAATGGTTATGAGACTCATCACTTTCCCTTGGAGGAAACCTCGATCTGGAGAACACCAAGATTCTCCCTAAAGTACTCGAAATTCACCCTTGCCAATGGCTTTGTCAACACATCAGCTGTTTGTTCCTCCATCGCAACATATTGGAGCTTCACTACTCCCCTCTGTACCATATCCCTAATATAGTGATACTTGATCTTGATATGCTTCAAATTGTCATGGAACACTGGATTCTCTGACAACTTCACGCAACTCTAGTTATCACAATGTATACAAGTAGCATCCATTTGGAGATCAAATAAATCAAACAGTAGCTTCTGCAGCGATACTGCCTCACAACTAGATGAACAAGCTGTGACATACTTTGCTTCAGCTGTACTCAGTGCCACATAGGATTGCTTCTTGCTAAACCAAGAGATCACACCTGATCCCATACTGAAGCAACACCTTCAATTGCTCTTCCTATTGATGGCACTTCCTGCCCAATTTGAATCAACATGACCCTCTAGGTTAATCTTTTGATTCACCTCGTGCTTGAGCCCATAATCAATTGTACCCCTTAGGTACCTCAAAATATGATTTGCAGCAATCAAGTGAACATTTCTCGGATCTATCAAGAATTGGCTCAAGGTGCTCACAGCAAAGAAAATGTCTGGTCTTGTGTTTGTCAGGTACATCAAGGACCCAATCATCTAATGATACATTGTAGCATCAACCGATTCGAATGAAGCATCACTCAATATATTCAGGTTTGATGCCATAGGTGTGCCCATAACCTTGCAATCCATCATCCCAAACCTCTTTAGGATCTCTACTACATACTTCCCTTGTCCAAGGAAGATTCCATCCGCACTCTGCCACACCTCCATACCTAGAAAATAGTGCATCATACCCAAGTCCTTCATTTTGAACTCGGTAGCAAGCTTTCTCTTCGTATAAGCAATCAACCCATCCATACCTATCACAAATAGATCATCTACATACATTAGAAGCATCACGTGGTTGCCATCTTCAACCTTGTAGTAAAGGTTGGAATTTTCTTTACTCTTGGTAAATCCCAAGCTGGATAGAAAGCTGTCAATTCTGCCGTACCATGTCCTGGGTGCATCTTTCAAACCGTATAGGGATTTCTTTAGTCTGCACACATGAGACTCCCTGTCATGTGTCTCAAACCCAAGTGGCTATTCTACATACACTTCTTCTTCTACTACACCATTCAAGAAAGAAGTCTTGACATCCATTTGGTGTATCTTCCATTTTATTACTGCAACCAAAGCAAGTACTGATCTGATGGAAGTGTATCTGGCTACAGGAGCAAAGGTTTCTTCATAATCTATTCCTTCCTTCTGTGAGAAGCCATGAGCCACAAATCTTGCCTTATATTTCTCTATGCTACCATCCGCAGCATGCTTGATCTTGTAGATCCATTTGGAAGTTACAACTGACTTCCCTTCTGGTCTTGGGACAACATCCCAAACATCATTATTCATGATTGATTGATATTCTTTGATCATGGCATCCTTCCATTCTTTCCGTTCTGCCACTTCTTCATAACTAGAAGGTTCTTCTTTGATAAAGTCACATAGTAAGGCTACATATCTGAAGCAATATCTGGTTCTCTTTCGTTCTCTGTGATTCTCTTCTGGAGCCCCATATCTTTCTGCAACTTGGATAATTTCATGAACCCAAGCAGGTTTCCTCTTATGAGGATTCTTTTCCTGAGGTGGATCTACAGGTCTTTATGGTTCTTCAAATTCTCGATCTTCTTCTTGAATTTCTTCATTCATGGTTGTATCATGAATCATGGGAGCTTTGGATTCTTCAGGTTCTTCAGTAGGTCTCTTTCTGGATTTGTCGTAAGTTGTGTCTTCATCAAATGTTACATCCCTGGTGATGTCGATATTCTTATATCCTGGGAAGTATATTCTATAATCCTTTGAGTTTTCAGAGCATCCCACAAATATTCCTTTCTTTCCTGAAAGATCTAGTTTTGTTCTCTTCTCTTTTGGAATGTGTATGTATAATGAACAACCGAATATTCCGAGATGGGTGACTTTTGGTTTCTTAATGGAGAAGACTTCTTTAGGAGTCTTGTTCTCAAGTACTCTGTGTGGAGCACGATTCTGTACATACATCGTTGTTTTGGCTGCTTCTGCCCATAGGTGCATAGGAAGATCCTGATCATGAAGCATTGGTCTTGCAGCATCCATGATGGTTCTATTCTTCCTTTCTGCATCCCCATTATGTTGTGGATTATAAGGAGTGGACAACTCCCTCTTAATCCCTGATTCTTTGCATAAGTCTTTGAATTCATTTGATGTGAATTCTCCGCTATTATCTGATCCAAAGGTCTTGATCTTCTTTACTGTGTGGTTTTAGATCAGGCCTTTGAATTCCTTGAATTTGCTGAAAACTTCGTCTTTGTTCTTCATGAAGTAAATCCATGTCTTCCTACAAAAGTCATCAATGAAAGAAACATAATATACATACCCGCTTAGTGAGCTTGATGACATTGGTCCACATACATCGGAGTAGATGATTTCCAAGATTCCTTTTTCCTTGCTTTCGCTACTTGGAAATGTCTTCTTTGTATTCTTCCCCTTTGCACATCCTTAGCAGACACCTTCATGTTTTGCTTGAATTTCTAGAATACCTTCAACATCTTTGCTTGCAAGTGGTAGTGCTCTGTAATGCACATGTGCAAGCCTTCTATGCCATAGTTCATTTGGCTCTACTGTGTCATGGACCATAGCTTGTTCTGGATGGCCCTTCAACTTATATAAACCTCCTTCTTGTTCTCCAATCACTATTGCATCATTAATAGTCTTTTCTCTTGGCCACATGATGACTTGACCATCTATGAATGCAACCCTTATGCCTTTTTCATCTAGTGCCGATATGGATAGAATATTCTTCTTTAATCCTGGTACAAATAGAACATCCTTCATTTTCATAGAATTTCTAGAGTCTAGCTTATAGGAGGATTCACCACTACCTTTTATAGGATATTAGTAGTCATCGCCAAGTTTCACCTTATGAGGTGAATTATGTTCGGATAGTTTCTCAAAGGATTCTTGGAAACATGTCATGTGTTTGGAATCTCCACTATCAATAAGCCAATCTTTGCTTCCATGAGTGACAGTTCCCGTGAGAGCGGAGATCAGAACATATTCATCTTGACTTGAAGAGTCTACATTTTCTTATTTTACTCTCTTCCTAGGAGGATCATCATCCTTAGCAGTGTGAGCATGATGTCGTCTTTTGGAGTTCTTCTTCTTCTTGGATCCATTCTTATTTTTGGGACAATTTTTAGCAAATTTTCCTACTTCCTCACATGTATAACATCTGAGTTTGGATGGATCCCTTCTCATAAAGTTATTTTTCTGATGAGAATGCTTACCTCGGTGATGATGATTTTCCCTTCTTCCTTTCTTTGAGTGTACTATGAGAGCTTGATATTCACTTCCCATCTTCTCTTCTCGAGAAACTATCTGAGCTTCTTCTTGAGAACATTCTTCCCATAGTCTGCTGAACTTGACCAACTACTTTCTAGCACAGATTCCTTAGATGAAAGAATCCCATGACCTAGGGAGGCCATTCAATGTTGTCATCACAATTTATGCATTCTCTACTTCTTCATCTACAGCTTCTAGTTGTTGTTTGATTTCCGAGACCCTTGTAAAGTATGATTGGATGGTCTCCTCATTCTGGATCTTGGCATTCTTCAACTGGTTCCTTAGAGTCATCTTCCGATTGATGTTCTTCCCTTCAAACAATTTGGTTAGGGCATCAAACATGGCTTTGGGTGTCTTGAGGGAGGACACCTATGGAATGAGGTGATCCTTGATAGAATCAGCAATGATCCTTTTTACCATATTCAACTTCTTCTTATGTAAGGCCTTGGCCTTATCTCCCTCTGGAACTGGAACCTCCTCCTGGATATAGGTGTCTAACTCATTTTCTTCCAGGACCAGGGAGATCCTATAATTCTAGGCTCATAATTTATCAGCTCCCTCAAGCTTTTCATCAAGCTTGGTATGATGAGACATCTTAACTAAGAACCTCAAATGGAAATACAAAATATTTATATCTTACAAGGTCAAGATGTCGGATCTAGATTTGAAGCTGAAATCCTGTAGTACTAGTTCAAGAGCAGATTAGGTTTTTCTTTTTCGAATTTCTATGCAACCAAATGCTTTGAAATTGATCCCTAACTTCGATTTTGGGGAGGTGATCAATCCAGGCCTGGGCTCACTGAAAAATTCCCCTTCTATTAAAATCCCTAATTTTTGACAGTAGTGTCGGGTACAAAATTGAAAAACCTCAGAATTGGATTCTGCTTCAATAGAAAGATGTGCCCTAGGGAGGAGAGTTATTCCACCTTACTTTTACTAAAAATCTATGGAGAGAGATCCACAAAATAGGAAGCCCTAGTTCCCGCAGCTTCACAGTGTCTTCTTCTCAGGTTAGCTCTGATACCATGTTAGTTTTTACAACATTAAGCTAACATATCATTAGGATCTTTAACTGAGAGAACAACAAGCATAGCAATCAAACACAAGAGACAATGAACACAGTGTTTTTTCTCGGGGAAAACATAAATGGAGAAAACCCCACAATTTCCTCAGAGATAGAATTAGCACCAAAGTGAAACCCAAAAATAGTAAGACAATCTCCCAACAGCAGCAAGCTATTTCCTCTAGCCCTAGTTTCTTTCTCTTCCTCAACTATGCGCTACACTTGAGTGTGTATGAGTTGTGTTCTAAATAGAGAGTCTAGCTCTCTATTTATACTAATCTCGACATGACTAAAACCCTACTAGGGCCAACCTCTCTATGAGATTCTAATAACCATAGTGCCCCGGAACTGTGGGGACTTTAACCCTTAGACAATAGGAGGGTTACCCATAATGACTTGACATGACTTGTTTACATTATTGATTCTCCTGATCAGAACATCGGGGCATGACATGCCATAAGAACATCCCAAAATAAACATCGGGTTACAATAGATAAGAAATACAAGTGAATACATTCCAAAGTTACAATTACATTAACAACATGTGGAAGTGCCCTCATCGACAACTCCCCTTCCAATGGTTTTTCTGCCATGGATGACATCTATTGATAAGGCGACATGATATGAGAGTTGAATTTTTACATCAGACAAACTAAACTTTGCCATGAGGCTCGATGAATCCATACTACCTAAGGCTGCTAAGAGTGCATCTCATTGGGCGAGACAACTCTGTAACACCTCTAAAGCCAACATCGCACAAGGGGTTTGGGATAAATATTCAACTACGGAGTAGTTGGATGCAACCCTAGCATTAGGATTGTGCAATGTTTTCTTAAAGACACCCTTTGGTATCTCGGGCATACTTTCGATAAGTTTTTCAATTGTGAGAGGGTTAGAAGTTTCATCTATAGACTTACCATTCTCTCGAGCCCGAGTCTCATAGTTCTTGTTCCTAGTCTGGAGTAATGTCTCGGATCGAACCATGTTGATATAATTTGGGTCAAGAGCATTTGGGTGCCCCCTACTACATTTGAAGCTGAAGCAGAATTTTGTCCTTGGGGAAAAGAATTCTTCAGGACAACCGGTTGTTGGCCTTTGAGAAGCTTCTGAGCCTTGTCCATAAGGGGACATTGATGGGTCAGGTGATCTTCCTAGCATGGATGATTTTAACGAACCATACTTTTTTAAAAGTGTATAAATGTTGGCGAATATTACCAATTCTTAAAACACCAACTATAAAATGATTCATGATATTTTTCAAAAAATATTTTAATTTCCAAGGATTTTATATTGTTTATATAAAATTTGACAATTTTTAGGGTGAAAAAATTTTACCCCATCAAAATTGGGTGAAACAGGGCTTCAAAAAATGCAAAATGACGAATACTTTTAGGGAGAAAAACATGGAAAAATAGGCCACTGGGCTAAAATTCGTCCCTAAAATTATCCTTGCTTCCTGGCACAACTTACATGGAAATTTCACCTTCTTCTTCTCTTTTTCCCCCCATCAGCATTGTTTGTGGGTTTTGGCTTGTTTTTGTTTCCCTCACCTTTCTTCCCATTTTTCTTTTTCCCACCGGGCTTCTGATTGCCCTTTTGGGAGGATTGTGCAAAAACATTTGCATTCTGAGGTGAGGGGAAAACCTTTGCTACCTCCACTGTAGAATGTTTGACAAACAAATCATGGAGTTGTTTAGCCAAAGATTCCACAATGGAAGATTTCACTGAACCAACCACACCATCGACATGGAGTCCAAGATTAGGTTTTTCGACACTATGGGTTGGTCTCGGTGCATCAAGGATGATTTCATATAGAATCCCAAACTGAGAATATATCAAATCTAACGGCAGGGCCGTGAGGATAGCCTCTTCCTCATTAGTTATTCCCAAAGTGGATACATCCTTAGATATATACGGCAATAAGGATTTAAGGAACCATTCTAACAAAAACTTGGGAGGGATAGTGGCCTTAATGAGCCTTTTCCGCCTTCAGCACTCTTGGCTGTGATTCAAAATGTGAGTGGATTTTTCTTACCGAAAAGTGGACAATTAGTCTATGCCGGCTTCGTACCGGATAGGAAGTTGGAAATGGTTAAGGAACACATCAGCTAAGTGCCAAAAACTATCAAACATAGCATAGGGTAGTTCAATGTACAAATTTGTTGTGGCACTAGTTATATTTCTCTGGAACAATCTCAACTGAACGATGTCATCATTCAGTGAGTTGGAAGAGCATCACAAGTGAAAAGTGGTGATATGAGCCCCTAGGTCTTCACCAACTTTCCCTTCAAATTTTGGAATATCTGAGGGCAGTTTGGTAGGGACAAGTGGCTAGGTGGCATCATGTTTCACTGGTTCATTCATTAACTTGGCCAAGTCTGGCAAATTCAAAGTTGCCAAGAAAGGAATTTTGGGTCTGACCGGAGCCTAAAAAGTACGGGCTTGGGACGCAGAAGGACTTGCCCCTTGATTCCCAAAAGTAAAGGTGGGGTTCCCCCAGCTACCAGTTGTGAGGTAGTTAAACCAATTTGGAAAGGATTCCACCCATAATCCAGTGGATTGTTCATATGTGGTGCAATGTATGTGGTTTGAGATGCTCCAGATGAAATTGGAGTTTGGAAAATAGGAGAAGGTATCCTTTCACTAAAAAGAGAGAAAGGAGAGCTTGTGAAAGGAGCTGAAACCGATGTTTGAAAACCTTGACCATAAGGTTTAGTGTTTCCAAATTGCACCCCTACATATTTAGGTGTGGGACCTACATATGGAGTGGATGGGGGAATGTGCCCCCCATTCCAAGGAAAAACTTGGACAAATGAAGAGTATCCCACTGGACCACTCTGGGAAGTGTGTGCAAAAGAAGTTGAAACAGGAGGTACACTAGGGATCCTAGTGACCACCCCACAAGAAGTGCCTACTACATTTGTTGAATCCGGTGCTCGCACCACCCGACTAGCTGGAGTTAAAGGAGTACTAGGTATGTTTTCTCTAGGGGAACCCACCGGGGGAGGTGGTACCCCTTCAGTCGGAGTGGCTGAGGTGGAGGTAGAAGGAATTTCTCCTGCACTAGACATTAGTCTGCCCATAGGAACACAAATCACAAGTGAATTGAAAGGATGAAATAGATGATCACTGGATCGTTTAGGTCAGTAAGAGGTGAATTAAATTTTCTTGCAAAATCGTTAGCCTACAAGTATTCTATCTCCACTGGGGTTGTACAAACCTATTTTGTCCTATGTTCTAGTTCACCCGGAACTTCACTAATTCCTACCAGTTCGAAAGAGCCATCTGTGTCTAATATACACCTTTGAGGGGCTGGTGGAGGCTCCACTGTAGTGAGCAGAGGAAGGTTTTGCAAAATTCTTGACCTTCTGAAAGGTTGGTCCTCCATGATTGAAAATTTGACTCTTCACACCCTAAGGTTGACTAAACACAAACAAACCATAGAGCAATCACTACAAAATTTGCTAAAGTCTTCAACAATCACAAGGGGTATAAGATATTCTTTCCAGAAGAAAGCTGAGAGACAGTTACTTGGCGTCCTTGAAGATGTTCTTAGGCACAAGCGGAGGAATCATCCACCACCCTCCCACACTTTCTACGAGGGTTACCTTCCAAGCCTGTCCAAGGTCAACCAGAAATAGCCTTTCGGTGTACCTGTGTATGAATCCTAGATGTCTGAGAGACTATAGGCTACCTCAACTATATGGACAATCTGGGGGGATAGTTGCAAGTCTAGTTCATACGCATGGGTAGGGTAGAAATCCTGAAACTATGTCTAGGACAGAATCCCCAGATGCGCAAAAAACTTGGTTTATGCTTTGACAAGGAATCAGAGGGTTATCTCCTCAATCCAAGCCTCCATGCGGCCTCGTGCTTAACTCCTATTTGAGAGGATCTTCCTAGATACAACCAACATAGGAAAGGGTTTACTTATCGATTGGCCAACTATGTCTAAATTTAAGCAATTGTGGAGAGCTTAAACTCCCTATCCCACAAGTCTATCCTAAGTTAGTTGGTGTATGACACTATAAAATAAAACTTGCTAATAAATTTTAAATTATATCGTTTATTTTAGGGGTTGTTCTCAGTCAAAAAGTAAATGGTGTGAGGGGTTGTGATGTTATAGACTCGATAAGAAAAGTAAAACGATGTATAAAGCAAAATGCAACTACTTAAGCCAAAATTCTTTTTTTTGTGAATGTAAGCTAATGAAATTAAAACTAAGCACCGGAAAACTAAGACTTTTTATAATTTTTGAAATCTTATTTGAAAATACTAAAAAGAAAATTACTAAGTGCAACTATATGCAAAATCATAAAATGTTTTTCTTTCACTTTTTCAACTTCTTCAAAAACTACTATGCATCTAAATGCAAATTGTTTGAGTAAGTTTGAATGATCACAACAAATCAAAAGAAAAATGAAGTATAGAGGACCTGCAATGACCAAAATTCAACCAAACAGAAAGGAAACTTGGTAAAAAACCTGACTTGGAAAATTAATGAATAAAATCCACTAGATTTACTAAAGAACAAGTGGCTAACTGATACTACACAAAGCAGTACAGAGAATAAGGTATCTAAATACCTGATCACTGACTCAAATACATAGCACTGAACTCATAGGCCAAGTGGGAGGGCCCACTTCAAGTCACTAGAAGACTCAAACAAAGCAAAGTCAAAGGCTTAATAACAAGCGAAAAGTATGGCATCCAAGACTTTGGACTTACAGAATTATGCCAACAACAAGAGATCCCTAAGCAGACAAAAAATCAGCCAAGACATGGACAAGCAAACCCTACCAAATTTTTTTATGCTGCTACAGGATATACGCAACTGTCCTAAAGAGCAACTTGCGTACCATACATGACTGTCTTATAGAGAAACCCACGCATACAAGTTGCTATATGTGACTATTTATAACAACAACCCGCGTATACAACAAAAAAATTTCAAAGAAAAAATATAAAAAGGTCTCTGGACATACTATACTGCAAATCAAAAGAAGAATAAAGAAACCACACTCAAAATTAGAGCAAATACTGGTCAAGAACCTACAGGATAAACCCACAGTAGGCTGGGCTCCCTAGCGGAGTCACCAGTTCTATTTTTCAGGATAAAGCACCCTTGTAACATAGGGTCTGGGGTTACCAACTTAATACTAACTTGCAGACAATCAGTTTTTTACAGGGAATGGAAAGAGAATAGGAAGAAAATCTTGACTTACCCGATTAGTGATGGTTGTTCCAAGCTTGATCTTCTCTCGCTCCACTTCTCTCCAAAGATTCTAGGGATGTACATCTCCACCTACAAAGAGAAAATCCTTCAAGTAATATCTCATGCATATGTATATTAGATGTTAGATGAAAAGCATATATATAACATAATCAAACATATTCATTAAGCCAATATACATGAAATAGACTCAATACACGATTGGAAGAAGAATTCTCTTTATGAACAAGTGGTGAATAAGATAAGAGTACAACCCAACTTCTGACACAAGGACTTCTTTGCAACCAAAGGACTCCGAGTTCTATTGCTCCAAGAATCTAAAGATATACCACTAGCATAACTTTTCTCTCCAAAATTGATTGATTAACCCCCACCCAAAGGCCTCTATTTATACTTTGGTAAATAGAGTGGTTTCGAAGGTTGGGATGGTTGATATGGTTGGGATAGTTATGGATTAGGCCCCAACTAATCTCAACTAATATCGATTTATATTTTTTAATGTCAAATTAGGGTATACGCAGGTATTAATATAGGCAACTTGCGTATGACACGCGAGTTTCTCAAAGGGAACTCGCGTATGCAAGTATATGCTGGTTGCAATGCAAATACTCGCATATGACATGTGATTTGCAATGCACATAGTCGCGTATGCAACCCAAAACTCATAGTAAAAATACACAAGGCTGGTTTGAGGAAAATGCATCAAAGGTCATGCCCATATATAGTGTTTTTTCCACTTCAATCCAAATTTTCCTAGTGTACCAACATGAGGAATGTCGGCACTCAGATGGAGAAGTGACATTTTGGCTGATAACAAGAATATCAGTGCATCAAATAATTCATGGAACTCAACTTGAGGAATCTCAAGTGTTTGTATCTCATGCCAATAAGGGCAAGGGAAGGGGAAGGAAGTCGTACAATCACAAGCACCAAGATAAGAGATCAAGTCCTCCCCAAGATCATAAGAAATAAAAGAAGGATTTATCTCAGATACAATGCTACATGTGCAATAAATATGGTCATTATGCCAATAGCCATCGAAGTTCAAACAAAAGGAAGCATGAAGCTTCAATGGCTGATGTAGAAGAAGATCATCATCACAACAAACAAAAGAATGAAGATCGTACATAATTCTTCATCATATCATCTCTATCATATATTGTTCCCACCACTAGCGATAGTTGGCTCATAGATAGTGGTGCGCCTAGACACATGACAAGATATAATGAAAATCCCTCAGAAGTAGTCGAGAAAGATTAGCATCTCGATGTTGTACTTGGAGATGATGCTAACTATACTATGAAGGGTTCTGGGGATACCTCCCTTCAGCTAGAGTCTAATGATACTTTATATTTAAGTGATGTACTCTATGTACCTTGTATGAAAATAAATCTTTTTTCCATCTCAACCTTAGAAGACAAAGGATATAAAGTAGCATTTTCCGATGGAAAAGTACTTGCTTGGCACTCAAGCATGGATATAACCAAGGTAATTGGTATGAGAGAGGAGAGTTTGTACCGACTAAATAATCTACTAGTCCAAGCCCTAGTCCATGACTCTACAAGTATGGAAGATCTAACCAAATAATATTTTAGATCATATGCACTGAAGCACATAGAGTATTTCATAGATTCTCTGCATATATTTTTAAGAGACGTACAAGGTCAATAGAAAACCCAAGGAAAACTTGGCAATATATTTCTTGGACATGGGTACAAGAAAACCAACCCAATGGTTATCCATTCTCCTAATTATTTATCTAGAGCCTAGGTTTAGTCCACAATCAAACTCCTCCAATGCATGAAAAATTCGTCCATTTATTGGATTTGTTCATTCATGATTTATACAAATATATAACTAAAGATAATCTTCAAGGTCTATTTATAGATGTTAAATATGAATCCATGAATTGGGTGTCATACCAGAAATCCTAATTTAAAATAATTGGGATAGTATTGTTAGATTTTAAACATCAATCTAGCATTTAATTAGGATCTTTAACTGAGAGAACAACAAGCACAACAATCAAGCACAAGAGACAATGAACACAGTGTTTTTCCTCAGGGAAACCATAAATGGAGAAAACCCCGCAACTTCCTCAGAGATAGAATCAACACCAAAGTGAAACCTAAAAACAGTAAGATGATTTCCTGACAGCAGTGACCTCTTTCTTCATTTCCCAAGTGTCTTTCTTTTCCTCAGCTATGCGCTACAACTGAGTGTGAGTGAGTGTGTGATAAATAGAGAGGATACCTCTCTATTTATACTAATTCCTGACTTGAATAAACCCAACTAGGGATGACCTCACTAGGTGAGTCTAATAACCCTAGCTCCCCAGAACTGCAGGGACATTAACCCTTAGACAATAGGATAGTTAACCACCTTGACTTGACATGACTTGTTTACATTATAGAAACTTCCCAATAGGAACATCGGGGCATGACATGACTCAAGTAAATTACAAATACATCCTGGAATAAAAATCAGGTTACAATACAAAAGAAATACAAGTGAATACATTCCAAAGTTACAATTACATCAACACTCCCTCTTAACTAGGAAGGTATTCTCTCGACACAATTTATCAGCACAAGTCTTCTTATCTGTATCATCTGGATCATCATTGAGTCTTCATCATATTCACATTCAAGTCATCTCTATCTTCAAGTCACCTTCATCTTCAAGTCATCTCACCTGGATCTAGATCATCAGTCAATCTAGATCATCATCACTAGATCTAGATCATCCCTTGATCTGGATCATCATCACTGGATCTGGATCATCCCTCGATCTGGATCATCTCTGGAGCATCATCTCTGGATTTGGATCATCCCTCGATCTAGATCATCAACACTAAATCTTCATGGGTTCTATCTCATGATTCTTCTTGTCACAGGAAGTTCTACAGATCCAGCCCTTTTTCATGTTGGTTGTAGGGCTACCCTCCATGCAGGTCTTGTTAAGCACTTATATCTGACCCTAAGTCAGAATGGCCTGCCCAACACTTACATCTGATCATGTAGGAACCAATCCTATAATCATATCAGAAAGGAAACACCCAACACTCACATCTGACCATGTGAGAACACCTCCCACAACCCTATCAGAAAGGCCTAGCACTCACAACCATCAACCAATGTCGAAAAGGCTCAGCACTTACACTTGTCCATGCGAGGAACCAATCATCCATGCCAAAAGACTCTGCACTTACATCTGACAACCAATGTCAGAAAGGCTCAGCACTTATATTAGACCATGCAAGTAACCAATCCTTCATGCCGAAAGGGATCTGCACTTGCATCTAACAACCAATGTCAGAAGGGTGTGCACTCACATATGATCTTGTAGGAACCAATCCTATAGTCATATCAGAATGGCCCCCAGTCCCAGACTAAGCTACCTGGTAACTGATCAGGCACCTCCATTCCAAAATGGCATTCAACTCTTACTTCTGATCATGTAGGAACCAATCCTACAGTCACATCAGAATGGCTCAGCACTCACATCTGACATGGAAGGAACCAATCCTCTCACCATGACAGAATGGCTTAGCCCTTACATCTAACCATGGAAGGAACTAATCCTCTCACCATGTCAAAATGGCTCTAGGTCTCATCATTTCCCTTTGGAGGAAACTTTGATCTAGAGAACACCAAGCTTCTCCCTGAAGTACTCAAACTTCACCCTAGCCAATGGCTTCATCAACACATCAGCTATCTGTTCCTCCGTCACAACATACTAGAGCTTCACTGCTCCCCTCTGCACCATATCCCTGATATAGTGATACTTGATCTCAATATGCTTTGACTTGTCATGGAACACTGGATTCTTTTACAACTTCACGCATCTCTGGCTGTCACAATGTATACAAGTAGCATCCATCTGAAGATCAAATAAATCAGATAGTAGCTTCCACAGCCATACTGCCTCACAACTAGCTGAACAAGCTGCGACATACTCTGCTTCAGCTGTACTCAGTGCCACACATGATTGCTTCTTGTTAAACCAAGAGATCACACCAGATCCCATACTAAAGAAACAACCTTAAGTGCTCTTCTTATCGATTGCACTGCCTGCCCAATCTGAATCAACATAACCCTCTAGGTTAATCTTCTGATTCGCCTTGTACTTGAGCCCATAATCAATTGTACCCCTTAGGTACCTCATAATATGCTTTACAGCAATCAAGTGAACATGTCTCAGATCTGTCAAGAACTGGCTCAAGGTGTTCATAGCAAAGAAAATTTCTAGTCTCGTGTTCGTCAGAGACATCAAGGACCCAATCATCTGACGATACATTGTAGCATCAACCGTCTCTGATGAAACATCACTCAATAGCTTTAGGTTCAATGCCATAGGTGTGGTCATGGCCTTGCAGTCCATCATCCCAAACCTCTTTAGGATCTCTACTACATACTTCCCTTGTCCAAGGGAGATTCCATCTGCATTCTGCCACACCTCCATACCTAGGAAATAATGCATCATACCCAAGTCCTTCATTTTAAGCTCAGCAGCAATCTTTCTCTTCATATCAACAATCAACCCATCCATACCTATTACAAATAGATCGTCTACATACAGTAGGAGCATCACTGGGTTTCCATATTCAACCTTGTAGTAAAGGTTGGAATCTGCTTTACTCTTGGTAAAGCCCAAACTGGATAGAAAGATGTCAATTCTACCGTACCATGTCTTCGGTGCCTCTTTCAAACCGTATAGAGTTTTTTTCAATATGCACACATGAGACTCCCTGCCATGTGTCTCAAAATCGAGTGGTTGTTCTACATACACTTCTTCTTCCACTACACCATTCAAGAAATCAGTCTTGACATCCATTTGGTGTATCTTCCATTTCATTACTGCAGCCAAAGCAAGTACCGATATGATGGAAGTGTATTTGGCTATAGGTGCAAAGTTTTCTTCATAATCTATTCCTTCTTTCTATGAGAAACCATGAGCCACAAATATTTCCTTATATTTATCTATGCTACCATCTGCAGCATGCTTGATATTGTAGATCCATTTGGAAGTTACAACCAACTTCCCTTCTAGTCTTAGGAAAACATCCCAAACATCACTCTTCATGATCGATTGATACTCTTCGATCATAGCATCCTTCCATTCTTTCTTTTCTACCGCTTCTTCATAGATAAAGTCACATAGTAAAGCTACATAGCCGGAGCAGGATCTAGTTCTCTTTCTTTCTCTGTGATTCTCTTCTGGAGCCCCATATCTTTCTGCATCTTGGATAATTTCTCGTACCCAAGCAGGTTTCCTCTTGTGAGGATTCTTCTCTTGAGGTGGAGCTACAGGTCTTTGTGGTTCTTCAAATTCTCTATCTTCTTCTTGAATTTCTTCATTCATGGTTGTATCATGAATTTTGGGTGCTTCTACTTCATCAGTATCTTCAACAGGTCTCTTTCTGGATTTTATGTAAGCTATATCTTCATCAAATGTTACATCCCTGCTGATGTTGATATTCTTGAATCTTGGGAAGTATATTCTATAAGCCTTCGAGCTTTGAGAGTATCCCACAAATATACCCTTCTTTCCTAAAGGATCTAGTTTTCTTCTCTTCTCTTTTGGAATGTGTATGTACATTGGACAGCCGAATATTCTGAGATGGTTGACTTCTGGTTTCTTGCTGGAAAAGACTTCTTCGGGAGTCTTGTTCTCGAGTACCTGGTGTGGAGTACGGTTCTGTACATACACTGCTATTTTGGCTGTTTCTGCCCATAGATGCATAGGAAGATCTTGATCAAGAAGCATTTCTCTTGCAACTTCCATGATAGTTCTATTCTTCCTTTCTGCAACCCCATTCTATTGTATATTATAAGGAGTGGACAACTCCCTCTTAATCCTTGATTCTTTTCATAAGTCTTTGAATTCATTTGATATGAATTCTCCACCATTATCCGATCGAAAGGTCTTGATATTCTTTTCTGTGTGGTTCTCGATCAAGGCTTTGAATTCCTTGAACTTGTTGAAAACTTCATCTTTGTTCTTCATGAAGTAAATCCATGTCTTCCTAGAAAATTCATCAATGAAAGAAACATATTATACATACCCACTTAGAGAACTTGATGAAATTGGTCCACATACATCGGAGTGGATGATTTCCAAGATTCTTTTTTCCTTGCTCTCGCTACTTGGAAATGTCTTCTTTGTATTCTTTCCTTTCGCACATCCTTTGCAAACCCCTTCATGTTTTGCTTGAATTTCTAGAAGACCTTCAACAACTTTTCTTGCAAGTGGTAGTGGTCTGTAATGCACATGTGCAAGCCTTCTGTGCCAAAGTTCATTTGGCCCTATTGTGTCATGGACCATAGCTTGTTTTGGATGGCCCTTCCGTTTGAATAAACCTCCTTCTTGTTCTCCAATCACTATTGCATCGTCAATAGTCTTTCCTCTTGACCACATGAGGACTTGGACATCTACAAATGCAACCCTCATGCATTTTGCATCTAGTGCCAATATGGATAGAAGATTTTTCTTTAGTCTGGGTACAAACAAGACATCCTTCATCTTCATAGACTTTCTAGAGTCTAGCTTGTAGGAGGATTCACCACTACCTTTTATGGGATATTGGTAGTCATCCCCAAGTTTCACCTTATGGGGTGAATTATGTTCGGATAGTTTCTCAAAGGATTCCTTGAAACCTGTCATGTGTTTGGAAGACCCACTGTCAATAAGCCAATATTTGCTTCCATGAGTGATAGTTCCCATGAGAGAGGAGATCAAAACATATTCATCTTCACTTGAAGAGTCTTCACTTTCTTGTTTTACTCTCTTCCTAGGAGGATCATCATCCTCAGCAGTGTGAGCATGATGTCTTCTTTTGGAGTTCTTCTTCTTCTTGGATCCATTCTTATTCATGGGACAATTTCTAGCAAAGTGTCCTATTTCATCGCATGTATAACATTTGAGTTTGGATGGATCCCTTCTTACAAGATTGTTTTTCTGATGAGAATGCTTACCTTGGTGATGATGATTTTCCATTCTTCCTTTCTTGGAGTGTAATGTGAGAGATTTGTCAACACCATTATTTATCGAAGAGGATAATAAACCATGGTGGAGAAAGAAAAATAATGGGTGTTTGGATACTTTGGTTAAAAGATATATAATAAAAATGGGACTATAGGCAAAATGTGATTAAGTCACCGAACATCCTAAGCCGTGATGTAAGAAGGAAGAAAATCAATGGCTGATACTCTCTCCACTCCTCAGAGATGCAAGGGAGATAAAGGTTTGATCGGTCGTTTATCAAGCGCATAGATCAGCGGCCATCAGGTTGTCTCGCGTAGATCCACGGTCTACATCCAATCCGCTTCGTGAAGTTGCATCCTAGTTAACACGACACAATCCGACGGAATCGGGTACATACTACTCAATCCAATGGCGGACAGGTGAAGTCGGATCGCATCTATGGTTGATATTGATTCCGGAACCAAAACCTACACAACCGATAAACCTAAAGTGCATAGCGGAATGAGTTATCCGGTGATCGATATAACGATGGAGAATCAAAGTGAATCTAATCAACGGCTATCATGATTTCCGGAGAGTGAACTAGCGCAGTGGATAATTTTGAAGTGCTCAGCAGAATTTGGTACGTGGCATATGATCCGATGGTGGAAAGCTGAAGGCGTATCACATCAATGGCTGACGATGATTCCGGGGATCAAAGCTGCATGACGGTTAAAGTGACGGAGCCCAGCGGAATTCGTTACGTGTCACCTGATCCAACGGCTCATGATAAAAGGCGATATCATCGATGGTGGGAGATCATTCCAGGATGGAGACCGGCACATCATTTATCACCAAGGCACTTGGCGGAACAGGGTACGTGGCACACGATCCAAAGGCCAGAAATTAAAGAGAAATCAGATCTAGGGTCTTAAATGAAGCCGAAAAATAGAAGTGCACGGCAGCTAAGAGTGAATGGTGGTTGCGGAAAATAAATGTTGTCCACGTGGTGAATCGTGTGGTCCTATAAAGGAAGGGTTGACCTCTCCAATGATTATTTTATTTGCTCGGGACCCGAGGAAAGGGACCTGGCGATTTGGGAGCTTCCATTTGTCAGTACCGGGCACGTTCCGAACACACGCCTCCACAGTAAGCCAGGTAGGACTTTAACCCTGTAACTCCTTCATCCAATTACCATTATAAATTAAGAAATGGACCAAGGGAGAGAGGTTCATGTGTCTGGTCGGGTTGCGGATGACAGAGAGGAATTTTTAGTAGACAGACACAGGGGTGTCTGCGACCCCTTCCTATCCACAGGGAGCATATCCGGCAGCAAAGAGAAATTGTGGTCTTATTATTCACAGGGGAATGACGTTCTGAATGTATGCAAGTATTTTTGTACCATTTCTCCCTTGAGCAAACCCTCCACTTCCCTGAATTTTCCGAGTGGTGCGCGGTGAACTATTCTCCCTCAGAGGATTATTGTGAGTCGGTCCGCATCGAAAATACTATGTAAAATTGATGCTTCGGTCGTCAGAGAAAACCTTAGTCTGCCCGAAAGTTACCCTGTAAATCGTGAGTCTGTAAATGAATCTGTCCTTGCCGAGTTTTTCAAAAATTGCGAAAGTGAAAGTCACTGTCAATTCTTGTCAACTATCATGAAGGAAGGTCAGTCCCTTGAAGGTCTTTTCTTGCCTTACCCCTTGCACATTTTTAAGACTGAAGTGCAACTGGTAATGTCTTTGGTCTGTCAAGTGTTAGGTCTAGATGACGATTGTCATATAGGTGATGTTATCCTTGGTTTCTTGTTAAAAATAAATTCTTTAACCCCTGAGTCCCAGTCAGTCCCCGTGATTAATTTAGATGAGTACCTTGCTGAAGCGATCCACCTCCAGTTGACTGAATTTCCCAAGGTCCAGTTCTTTAGGTTTCAAACATACTTCCTTAACATGTTATTATGCTCTAATGTTACTGAATTAAAATTCTTAAGTGCTCTATGTTCTTTTGATTTGCCCAAGCAAATCAACATGGTCGAATTTGCCAATTCGATCATGTCCGAAATGTACAGAATGTTATTTGATGAGGACCTGCCCTGTGTCCTGGACGAAATGAGATGCCTAATGCAGTCGTCACCTGAAGATCGGGTGGAGGACTAGTTCCTGTACAGAGGTTACATAGTGTTAAGAATATATGGCTTTACTAGTCAGCCTTATAGGCTACCATCCTTCTTGACCCCAAGGATTTTCGCACTGGAGTTCATGAGGCAGAGATTGATGTCTGAGGAAGAGCACTTTGGTGCTTTCAAAAAATCTTTGAATATTAAATTTCCATTTAAAGTCGGCCCTTTGATTTTTAAAGGTAAAGGTGCCCTGGCATTTATAGAAAGGTTGATGGAGAATATGGATTTCATAAAAGATGTAAATATGAACTGCGACCCCCACCAGGTGATCTCATTGAGAAAACAGGCAAACAAGAATAAACCATTTGAGCATCAGGCTATTGAGGGGCTAGCTGAAATGGCCAATTGGCTGCAGTATACTGACAGGTCAGATTCTGATGAAGATACACATGCTACACCTGTCACAGTGACCCAAACAACAGAAGGTGCTGGTATTGTAGTCAAGAGGAGTTTTTTTGAAAGGGAGAGTATGGACGTAGATGAGGAAGGGCCCCATAAAAGGGCAAAGCTGCTTCAAAGTGGTGAAATTGTAGATGAGGAGGTTTCTGATGGTTCCAAAAGAGGTGCCCTAGTTCACCTAAAAGCGGTGCAAGTAAGTCAATTCTCTTTTAAAAATACGGAGGGTGATGTAGACAGTTCGGAATTATGCCACGTGTTTAAGTCGAAGGAAGACCTAAAAGCCAGCTACATGGAGAAGAGGAAACAGTCTATGGAGGAAACGAGAAATCTTCTCCCGAAGGTTAGAAGTTTGTACAGTTCGAAAACCTCTCTGGTCTCTGCTAGAGATGCTGAGAGGAATACTTTTAAAATGGCTATGGTAAGTGACAAGAAAATGTCTGAAATAGAGATCCGGTTAGACAAAATCAGCACTCCGGACAAAATTCAACTCCACAAACAGACCAGCGATATCATCTACTCAGACTTACTACAAGCCATGGTGAGGATCAATAAATTGCAAGTCTTGATAGACAAATTGGAAATCCAGTTGAAACATGAGAAAGTAGAAAATAAAGCAAATGTTGTTCAGATTAAGAAGCTGTAGACAGACATTGCTAGTTCAGACAGTACATAGGCAGTCAAGAGGTTATTAGAGGAAAAGGATAATGCGCTCCAGGTCCTGAAGAAGAAACTGAAGATCCCAGGCACTGAACATGTTCAGTCATCTGAGTTGCTAGCCCTCCAAAAAGAAAAGGATCAAGTCCATCAGGAGATGATGGAATACAAAGGAAGAGCCGGAGAGTTACAGGAGGAAAAAGAGAAGTGGGAAGCCGAAAGGGAGGAACTGTTATCCCAAATCTCCTTGATGAAAAAAGTTCAGAATGAAGAGGAGGAGATTATTGAAGAGTTGATGAGCCAGACTCCCACCGGCGAGGACTTGATTATTGTAAATATCCAGAAGCCATTAGATGATTTCTCTACTGATGATTTGTTAGTGCCAATGTCCCAGGTGAGTTTGAAACAAGAAGCAATCAAAGATTTGAAAGCAGAGAATGAAAAGATGAAAGCTGAACTGGCCAAAGTTAATGAAAGCAAAAAACAAATACTGCAGGACAGGAATCAATTACAGAAGAAATTTAATGAACTAAAGGAAAAATGCATTGAGAAAGGCCCTCTTCAGGGGGGAAAACACATCATTTGGGATACCTTGTGTATCGAGATTACCAAGTTCAGGAACTATTTAAATTTTATTGATGATTTGAATATAATGATAAACCTGGCCCACCAGAGGCTGAAACTGGTAAACAAACATATGGAGAAAAGACCCCTTGTTACGGCTCAGAACACATTAAATTTTCTAAATTCACTGTCATATCAGAAGTTGCAGGAATTGGGCATAAAGGACAGAGTGTTAATAGTGATGTGGGCAAAGAAAATCATCCATAAGCATCACTTAATCAAAACGGTCCATTATAAATCAGAAGGATTGATTCTGTAGGTTAATAATTTTAAACAGGAGTTTAAAGAACTGTTCGAGGATGGATTGCCTTCTTTCTGGGATGGAGAAGGGCGCATGTTCTCACAGGAACATTATCATAACCTGCTTGTTCAGTGCCGCATGGATCACACCAAATTCAATGATTTGGAGAAAAAAATGACAGGGAAGACCATCGTGGATATGCTCACAGAGGATTTCAAGATTCTGTAGAAGTTCGCCATCATTAGGAGCAGATTGCCCAGAAAGTCCTATGAAGCATATATGGAGCTCGAGGTAGCTATTCAGCAAATGATGGAGTGTGACAACCCAAGTTCAGAGAAGTGGAAAGCTATGGAATGGTTTGGAAAGACAAAGTATATTCTCCATCCCTAAGAACATGTGTCATGCACTGAAGAGCTGATGGGGCAAAGACGTGGAGATGATGGGACAAAGACGTGGAGCTGATGGGGCAAAGACCTGGAGCTGATGGGGCAAAGATATGGAGATGATGGGGCAAAGATATGGAGCTGATGGGTGAAAGTTTGTTGTCAAGTTGATTCGTACTTTGTGGTCTATTAGGATTCGAGTTGTAACAAACTTCCTAGGGGTTAGGAAATTCAGTTACAAACTCTAAATTAAGCCGATCATTCTGTTATTGATCTTCTTGTTGGAGCACCGATCATTTTATGTATAAATATGCATATTTTTTAAGAGATGGGGGTTGGAACCCATCGGGTAGTGAATAATTTTGGAGAACATATCTGTGTTTGGAATGACAAAGTGAATGCATGAGAGTTTTGTGAGAGATTCATGTGTCGTTGATATTACAGTCTGTGCCTCTTTCTTCATGTGATTGTATTTCCCTTGTGTAACACTCCGTTTTGTTTCTTCCTCGTATCTGGAATATAGCGTTAGATGATTAGAATTCATGTATTTATTCTCTGATCATCATTTCAGATATTATATGATTTTTTCTGCTAAATTTGGTATAGAACTCATCCTTGTTAATGCTCTATATTAATGGGTTGTTCCTTCATCTCTTCTGTTCCACCTGAATCAATTTGAATGACTGTGATGATATGATTATCTTGCCTTTGATGAATATCATGTATATGTCTTTGTGGTATTTTTATATTTGTATATGACTCCATGCCCAATGGTTATGTGATTGTTTCAGCCAAATACATAAATCTGTGAATGTTATTTTAAATATGGTCTTGTTAAATCTTTATTGAGAGATCCCTCTCTGGAAGAAAATACCAGTTTCTTCCTAAAGTGGTTTTGCTATTACCTTGGAGTATACGTTTTACAAGTTGGGTACATTCTGAGTGCTAACAAACTGGCGCCGTTGCTGGGGACGAAAGTGCTTATCTGCCCCGGGAGAACGACAAAGATTACGAGAGATTTCTGTGGGCAAACAAGAGTTTCAAAAAAGAAAAGAATGTTGTATATTTTCCCTAGCGACTTCATTGTGAAATTGTTTCAGAATTCAAGAATGACATTCTGGCTTCAAGAAGACACACACGAGGTAACTCTGATACCGAAATACTGAAGAGTTTTGAGGATCCAGAAAAGTTGTTTAAAAGAAAAAATAAAGAGAAGTTAAATTTCCCTTTATTCGTCCCATCATTATCACCAGATTCTCATATAAATCCAGCATGGGAAGTCAATACTGCACAGACCCTGTTGGCATCTAGGTCTGAATCCGACCTCAAAAATACTGAGTCCAATCCTAGTAGGTTAGAGTCCTATCTATTAGATTCCCTCTGGAAGGACTTGCAACAAACCTCTAAAGCTGAAACAACAGCCTCCGAGCATTCTCAAAGTACTGCAGTTCCTGTGAACCCACCCAGACCAATGGCCGCTAGATTTTCTCCCTTGCGTTTGCCGGTTGTATTACATGATCTCCCCCAAAATTATTCTCAGAGGATTTATTTATTTGATGGGGAAGGTGATATAACCGCAAAACAGCATGTTGCCAAGTTTGAAGATTTCATTGACTTGGAAGAAGTTGACTATCCTGATGTCAAACTGCGGTTATTTGCCCAAAGTTTGTCTGGGGGGGCAAAGAAGTGGTTTAAAGACTTGCCTAATGGATCTATAGCAAATTTTCAGGCTTTTCAAAATGCCTTTCTGGACAGGTGGGACGATAAACAGAACCCTCTGCAGCTTTTATCTCAGTACAATAGTCTTAAGAAGGGGGGTTTTGAGTCTGTTCACGAATTTTCGAGCAGATTCATGAGGGCTTACAACTCTATTCCTGAAGATATAAAACCTTCTCCTGCAGCTGCTCAACTGCATTATGCTGGAGCTTTTGATAATGATTTTGCATTTTCATTACGGGAAAGGAGATCGACAACTCTTGCTGCCATGTTTACTGATGCCCTAGAAGTGGAAGCTAACATGATGGCTAGTGGGAAGATAAAACATAGAGACATGGACAGGAGGAGAAAAGAAGACAATGGGCCTTCTACTTCATCTTCTTCCGCTGATGTTAAATTTGAGACAATGTTGAAGACCATGGAAAATTTGATGGATAGGTTAACCATGGATACTAGGCCCTTCAACAGGGAGCAGGGGGATCCCCAAATCAGGAAGCCAAATTTCAGGAGACCCAATCCCCCTGTTCCTCCCCAGAACAGGCAGAGAAATCCAAGAAACCAAGAAGAACAGCCTATTCGTCCGCCTTTCCCTGAAAATTATGTTGGGGATGAAGAAGACACACCTGAAAATGAGATTCATCTGTTTGGGGAACAGGATTCAGAAATATATCTTACTGAAGAAGAACATAATATGTTTGCGCAGGAAGGTCCAAATGAAGAATTTGAAAATTAGCTATATCAGAGAGGTTATTTGCATGCAATGGATGATGTGCAAAGGAAAAAGGAGACTGAGGAATAGGGATGTCCCCATAAATAAAGGGAAGGCAAATCCAAATCAGCCTTCCTCTAGTTCTTTGAATGGAGAAAAGGGGAAAGGACTACAAAAAGAACCCTCTGTGAGTAAAGAGGTTGAAAATGAGATACAAAGGGATAAAATAATAAAGAGGGTGACTCCGATTGATGTGGAAAAGAATGGTGCTGGTTTTAACCTACAAAATGAGCTTTCAAAACTAAAGATCTCTGTTCCATTTAATGAGCTACCGAGAAACACTGAATACAGAGATACCATCACCAAAATGATCAAGAACCAAGGAGAATGGCAGTCATACATTTTAGAATTGAATGATGATAATCCTGCTATTTCATTTGGACCCAAAGTTGAAAATTTAGAAGATGAAGAAGTTGATCCTTTCTATTTAAGTCTTAATGTGCATGACAAAGTGATCCATAATGCTATGTTGGATTCTGGGGCATCACACAATCTAATGCCTAAAGGAGTCGTGGAAAGTCTGGGATTAGAAGTGACTAGACCATATAAGGATTTGTACTCATTTGATTCTAAGAGAGTAAAATGCCTTGGTTTAATTAAAGACATGGTGGTGACCCTGAATAAATTACCATCTAAAACTATAGTCATGGATGTGGTGGTAGCAGATATTCCACCTAAATTTGGGGTATTGTTGTCAAGATCTTGGACCTCCAAGCTGAAAGGTAGTTTACAGATGGACATGTCATATGCAACGATTCCTATTCCAGATGGGAGCAGAAGGTTATATAGTGAAAAAAGAACTCCCTATGCGGTTAGCAGTCAAGATAAACCTGAAGTCCATCACATATATGCTACTGATACTGATTTGGGGTCTTCCATTTTCTTTAATGAGGCTGTCCCACATGAGGTAGAAAAGACATTGCAAGAGAAGTTTGAGGCAAATGAGGAAAAAGAAGTTTTGGAGCAGGAAGCTTCGGAAGCAAAGCAGAAAAAAGAAGGCCAATGGATCATGTACTTTGATGGATCTGTTGCAAAGGTTGGTGCTGGGGCCGGTGTCTATATCATTTATCCTATTCATGATTTCAAAGCTTTGTCATACAAATTGATTTTTGAATGCACAAATAATGTGGCAGAGTATGAGGCCCTGTTATTGGGATTACATGCTTTGAAGGATCTGGGAGCTCAGAGGGTCAGGGTCTTGGGAGATTCTGAGTTGGTGATAAACCAGGTAAATGAGAGTTATCAAACCAAGCATCCTCGGATGAGGGCTTATAGAAATGAAGTATGGGATATGCTTGGCAATTTCTTGACAGAGCATACAATTCAGGTTGTTCCTAGGGTTGAAAATTTGGTGGCTGATTCCTTAGCAGGATCTGCTGGAAAATTTGAGACCCCAATGACTAGTCAAAAGGAATACCAGGGGGAGATTTTGAACAGACCTTCTATCCCTGACAATTACAAATACTGGCAGGTGTTCGAAGATGATATGCAGATCCGAAGATTTCTAGAGTTGTCAGGAGAGTTTGTGAATACTCATTTTGACAATGAAAATGATAATGATAGGACCCCTGGAGATGACGAAGAAATTGAATCAGAAAAAGATACTGAGAGGTCAAGGAAGACCTTGGGAGGTAAGGATATCATCCAGCTGAAAAATAATTTCATACCAAGAGGCCTGATCCCTTTAGAAAGGCTCTTTGATCAAAATGATGTTGCCAAGAACCCCAAAGTGAAACCTGTTGCTGATGCCATTGAAGATAAAAATATTGGCACTGAGGAAAATCCTAAGATCCTATAATTATCCAAGAAGCTGCCGGAAAAAGAGAAAGAGGAGTATGTAAAGTTGATGAAAAAATATACAGATGTGTTTGCTTGGAGTTATGAACATCTCAAAGAGTATGATACATCTATCATACAACACACTATTCCTATAAAGCCTGGAGAAAAGCCTTTTAAGAAGAAACTCAGGAGGATCAATCCCAAGCTGCTCCCTGTCATTGAGAAGGAAATAAAGAAGTTATTTGATGCTAAGATCATTGTAACACTCAGATTTTCTAAATGGGTTGCAAATTTGGTCCCTGTCAGAAAGAAGAATGGAGAGATAAGACTGTGCATAGATTTCCGCAATTTGAATAAGGTCTCCATGAAAGACAACTATCCTCTACCAAAGATGGACCACATACTGCAACAAGTGGTGGGAGCTTAAAGGATTTCGATGCTGGATGGTTTTTCTGGGTATAATCATATCAAAGTGCTGCCAGAAGATCAGGAGAAAACTGCCTTTACTACACCATGGGGCATTTTCATGTATGCGAAGATGCCTTTTGGTTTGATGAATGCAGGCTCCACTTTTCAGCGAGCTATGGACATTGCCTTTGTAGGAGAAATTTGAAGTTTCGTGGTAATTTATATGGATGATATCACAGTCTACTCAAAGTCTGATAGAGAACATCTCCATCATCTAGAGAAGGTCTTCATGAAGTGTAGGAAGTATGGCATATCTCTGAACCCTAAGAAGTCTAACTTTGCACTAGAAGAAGGAAAGCTGCTAGGCCATATAATATCCAAAGATGGCATAAAAATTGATCCTGAAAGAGTAAGTGCAATTCTGAAGGTAGGAGAACCCAGAAGTAAAAAGGAGATACAATCATTTTTGGGACAGGTAAATTTCTTGAGGAGATTTGTACCAAGCTTTGCTGAGATCTTGATGAATATTACAAATATGTTGAAGAAAGGTCATGAAATAAAATGGAATACAGAAGCTAAGGAGTCATTTTGGGAAATCAAGAAAGCCATTTCAGAAGCTCCTGTCTTGGTAAGTCTAGATTTTGCCAAGGATTTTTCAGTATTCTCATATGCTTCTGAACATACTATAGCAATAGTATTATTACAGAAAAATGAGGAAAATTTGGAACAACCCATAGCCTTTTTCAGTAAAATGCTACGGGATGAGGAGTTGAAATATGATATCATGGAAAAGCAGGCCTATGCTCTGATTAAAGCATTAAAGGATTTCAGAATATATGTTTTGCATTCCCATGTAATTGCACATGTTCCAACCGCTGCAGTAAAAGCAATTTTGACTCAGCCAGACCCCGAAGGCAGGAGGGCGAGATGGATAGCTACATTATTGGAATATGATATAGAAATAAAACCTACGAAGCTGGTTAAAGGACAAGGGTTAGAAAAGATGATGACAAACTCAAATTGTGAATCTTTACAGATCAATTTTTTGACTCACCAGTCTGATCAGTTAGACACAGAGATAGAAGTGATGGCTGAATTTGTGGCCTCTGCATGGTACTCTGGTGTTGTGTATGTCCTCCGAAATTTGCAAGCACCAAAAGGATTAAGTAGATCGAGAGCAAGATCTATAAAGTTGAAATTTGTTAAATTCTGTATCATAAACAAATATCTTTATTGGAAGGATCCTGGAGGAGTTATACTAAATTATCTATTGGAGGATGAAGCCCAGCAAATTACCAAAGAATTTCACAAAGGGGACTGTGGGGGACATCATTCTTGGAAGGTGACTGCAAAAAAAATCCTGAGAGCTGGTTATTATTGGCCTACATTATTCTCAGATGTATATAAAGAAATCAGCAAATGTCATCAATGCCAAATTTTCGACGGGAAGAGAAAGGTACTACCTCTCCCTTTGAATCCAATAACAGTTGAGGCTCCTTTCCAGCAATGGGGTTTGGATTTTATTGGTGAAATAAACCCCAACTCATCAGGTCAGCACAGGTGGATCTTGACAGCTACAGACTATTTTACTAAATGGATAGAAGCAATTCCTACCAGGAGGGCCACTGAGAATGTGATCATAGAGTTTCTTGAAGAAAATATATTGGCTCGGTTCGGGTGTCCAAAAAGGATAGTAACAGACAATGCAGCTGCTTTCAAATCCAGGAAGATGATTAAATTTTGTCATAAGTATCATATAAGCCTCAATCACTCAACTGCATATTACCCTCAAGGAAATGGATTAGCTGAATCTTCAAATAAAATCCTGGTGAGGATTATCAAAAAGTTGTTGGAAGATAATAAGAGATCCTGGCACACCAAACTAAAATATGCTCTATGGGTTGACAGGATTAGTACTAAAAGAGCCATCGGCATGTCTCCATTCCAACTAGTATACAGGGCTGAAGTGATTTTTCCAACATCATTAGGGGTACCTGTTATGAGATATTTCCAGGATCAGAAAGAAGAACCAAATCACATACAGCGGAGGATAAATCAGATCATTGAGCTAGAAGAACGAAGAAGTAAGGCTTATGACAAAGTGCAGTCTCATCAAGAGAAAATGAAGAATACTTTTGACAGAAGGATCAAGGAAGAGCAGTTTCAGATTGATGACCTGTTTTTGAAGTGGGATGCTCCTAACGAAGACAAGCATGGAAAGTTTGAACCTATTTGGGTTGGACCTTATGTTGTTGCTGGGTACAGAGGACAGAATGCATTTTTGCTGGAATATGCAGATGGGGTTCTTCTGGAGAGTAACCCCGTAAATGGAAGATACCTGAAGCATTACCTGTCCTGAAGGGGAAGGTAAAATTTGTATCATAGATTCTATATACTTGTTTTTCTTTACAAATAAACATGAATGGTAAGCCGAGTGCATTTTAAGCTCGCAGTGAAAGCCCTAAGATCCAGGAGGACTACCATTCATTTTCTAAAATATATAAAAATGATATATTTACAAAAGACAAAAGATGGGTTTTTGAGAGTTATTATGCAAAGTCAAAAAACAGGCACCTGGTCTACGAGTTCTTTGATACCTCGCAGGGAGGATATCATCCCCAGATGGAGCCAGCTGTTAACACCATTATTTATCAAAGAGGATAATAAGCCATGGTGGAGAAAGAAAAATAATGGGTGTTTGGATACTTTGGTTAAAAGATATATAATAAAAATGGGACTATAGGCAAAATGCGATTAAGTCACCGAAGATCCTAAGCTGCGATGTAAGAAGGAAGAAAATCAATGGCTGATACTCTCTCCACTCCTCAGAGATGCAAGGAAGATAAAGGTTTGACCGGGCATTTATCAGGCGCACAGATCAGCGGCCATTAGGTTGTCTCGCGCAGATCCACGGTCTACATCCAATCTGCTTTGTGAAGTTGCATCCTGGTTAACACGACACAATCCGGCGGAATCGGGTACATACTACTCAATCCAATGGCGGACAGGTGAAGTCGGATCGCATCTACGGTTTATATTGATTCCAGAACCAGAACCTGCGCGACCGATAAACCTAAAGCGCCCAGCAGAATGAGTTATCCGGTGATCGATCTAACGGTGGAGAATCAAAGTGAATCTAATCAACGGCTATCATGATTTCCAAAGAGTGAACTAGCGCGGTGGATAATTTCGAAGTGCTCAGTGGAATTTGGTACGTGGCATATGATCCAACGGTGGAAAGCTGAAGGCGTATCACATCAATGGCTGAGGATGATTCCGGGGATCAAAGCTGCACGACGGTTAAAGTGACGGAGCCCAGCGGAATTCGTTAGGTGTCACCCGATCCAACGGCTCATGATAAAAGGCGATATCATCGACGGTGGGAGATCATTCCAGGATGGAGACCGACACGTCGTTTATCACCAAGGCGCTTGGCGGAACAGGGTACGTGGCACACGATCCAAAGGCCAGAAATTAAAGAGAAATCAGATCTAGGGTCTTAAATGAAGCCGAAAAATAGAAGTGCACGGCAGTTAAGAGTGAATGGTGGTTGTGGAAAATAAATGCTGTCCACGTGGCGAATTGTGTGGTCCTATAAAGGCAGGGTTGACCTCTCCAATGATTATTTTATTTGCTCGGGACCCGCCGAAAAGGACCTGGCGATTTGGGAGCTTCCATTTGTCAGTACCAGGCACGTTCCGAACACATGCCTCCACAGTAAGCCAGGTAGGACTTTAACCCTGTAACTCCTTCGTCCAATTACCATTATAAATTAAGAAATGGACCAAGGGAGCGAGGTTCATGTGTCTGGTCGGGTCGCGGATGACAGAGAGGAATTTTTAGTAGACAGACACAGGGGCATCTGCGACCCCTTCCTATCCACAGGGAGCGTGTCTGGAAGCAAAGAGAAATTGTGGTCTTATTATTCACAGGGGAATGACGTTTTGCAAGTATTTTTGTACCATTTCTCCCTTGAGCAAACCCTCCACTTCCCTGAATTTGCCGAGTGGTGTGCGGTGAACTATTCTCCCTCTCAGAGTATTATTGTGAGTCGGTCCGCGTCGAAAATACTCTATAAAATTGATGCTTCGGTCGTCAGAGAAAACCTTAGTCTGCCCGAAAGTTACCCTATAAATCGTGATTCTGTAAATGAATCTGTCCTTGCCGAGTTTTTCAAAAATTGCGAAAGTGAAAGTCGCTGTCAATTCCTGTCAAGTATCCTGAAGGAAGGTCAGTCCCTTGAAGGTCTTTTCTTGCCTTACCCCTTGCACATTTTTAAGACTGAAGTGCAACTGGTAATGTCTTTGGTCTGTCAAGTGTTAGGTCTAGATGACGATTGTCGTATAGGTGATGTTATCCTTGGTTTCTTGTTAAAAATAAATTCTTTAAGCCCTGAGTCCCAGTCAGTCCCCGTGCTTAATTTAGATGAGTACCTTGCCGAAGCGATCCACCTCCAGTTGACTGAATTTCCCAAGGTCCAATTCTTTAGGTTTCAAACATACTTGCTTAACATGTTATTATGCTCTAATGTTACTGAATTAAAATTCTTAAGTGCTCTATGTTCTTCTGATTTGCCCAAGAAAATCAACATGGTCGAATTTTCCAATTCGATCATGTCCGAAATGTACAGAATGTTATTTGATGAGGACCTGCCCCATGTCTTGGACGAAATGAGATTCCTAATGCAGTCGTCACCCGAAGATCGGGTGGGGGACTGGTTCCTGTACAGAGGTTACACAGTGTTAAGAATATATGGCTTTGCTGGTCATCCTTATAGGCTACCATCCTTCTTGACCCCAAGGATTTTCGCACTAGAGTTCATGAGGCAGAGATTGATGTCCGAGGAAGAGCACTTTGGTGCTTTCAAAAAATCTTTGAATATTAAATTTCCATTTAAAGTCGGCCCTTTCATTTTTAAAGGTAAAGGTACCCTGGCATTTATAGAAACGTTGATGGAGAATATGGATTTCATAAAAGATGTAAATATGAACTGCGACCCCCACCAGGTGATCTCATTGAGAAAATAGGCAAACAAGAATAAACCATTTGAGCATCAGGCTATTGAGGGGCTAGCTGAAATGGCCAATTTGCTGCAGTATACTGACAGGTCAGATTCTGATGAAGAGACACATGCTACACCTGTCACAGCGACCCAACCAACAGAAGGTGCTGGTATTGTAGTCAAGAGGAGTTTGTCTGAAACGGAGAGTATGGACGTAGACGAGGAAGGGCCCCACAAAAGGGCAAAGCTGCTTCAAAGTGGTGAAATTGTAGATGAGGAGGTTTCTAATGGTTCCAAAAGAGGTGCCCTACTTCCCCTGAAAGCGGTGCAAGTAAGTCAATTCTCTTTTAAAAATACGGAGGGTGATGTAGACAGTTTGGAATTATGCCATGTGTTTAAGTCGAAGTAAGACCTAAAAGCCAGCTACATGGAGAAGAGGAAACAGTCTATGGAGGAAACGAGAAATCTGGTCCCGAAGGTTAGAAGTTTGTACAGTTCGAAAACCTCTCTGGTCTCTGCTTGAGATGCTGAAAGGAATACTTTTAAAATGGCTATGGTAAGTGACAAGAAAATGTCTGAAATAGAGATCCGGTTAGAAAAAATCAGCACTCCGGACAAAATTCAACTCCACAAACAGACCAGCGATATCATCTACTCAGACTTACTACAAGCCATGGTGAGGATAATTAAATTGCAAGTCTTGATAGACAAATTGGAAATCCAGTTGAAACATGAGAAAGTAGAAAATAAAGCAAATGTTTTTCAGATTAAGAAGCTGCAGACAGACATTGCTAGTTCAGACAGTACACAGGTAGTCAAGAGGTTATTAGAGGAAAAGGATAATGCGCTCCAGGTCCTGAAGAAGAAACTGAAGATCCCAGGAACTGAACATGTTTAGTCATCTGAGTTGCTATCCCTCCAAGAAGAAAAGGATAAAGTCCATTAGGAGATGATGGAATACAAAGGAAGAGTCGGAGAGTTACAGGAGGAAAAAGAGAAGTGGGAAGCCGAAAGGGAGGAACTGTTATCCCAAATCTCCTTGATGAAAAAAGATCAGAATGAAGAGAAGGAGATTATGGAAGAGTTGATGATCCAGACTCCCACCGGCGAGGACTTGTCTATTGTAAATATCCAGAAGCCATTAGATGATTTCTCTACTGATGATTTGTTAGTGCCAATGTCCCAGGTGAGTTTGAAAGAAGAATCAATCAAATATTTGAAAGCAGAGAATGAAAAGATGAAATTTGAACTGGCCAAAGTTAATGAAAGCAAAAAACAAATACTGCAGTACAAGAATCAATTACAGAAGAAATTTAATGAACTAAAGGAAAAATGCATTGGGAAAGGCCCTCTTCAGGGGGGGAAACACATCATTTGGGATACCTTGTGTATAGAGATTACCAAGTTCAGGCACTATTTAAATTTTATTGATGATTTGAATATAATGATAAACCTGGCCCACCAGAGGCTGAAACTGGTAAACGAACATATGGAGAAAAGACCCCTTGTTACGGCTCAGAACACATTAAATTTTCTAAATTCACTGTCATATCAGAAGTTGCAGGAATTTGGCATAAAGGACAGAGTGTCAATTTTGATGTGGGCAAAGAAAATCATCCATAAGCATCACTTAATCAAAACGGTCCATGATAAATCAGAAGGATTGATTCTGCAGGTTAATAATTTTAAACAGGAGTTTAAAGAACTGTTCGAGGACGGATTGCCTTCTTTCTGGGATGGAGAAGGGCACATGTTCTCACAAGAACATTATCATAACCTGCTTGTTCAATGCTGCATGGATCACACCAAATTCAATGATTTGGAGAAAAACCTGACAGGGAAGACCATCGTGGATATGCTCACAGAGGATTTCGAGATTCTGCAGAAGTTCGCCATCATCAGGAGCAGATTGCCCAGAAATTCCTATGAAGCATATACGGAGCGCGAGGTAGCTATTCGGGAAATGATGGAGTGTGACACCCCAAGTTCGGAGTAGTGGAAAGCTGTGGAGCGGTTTGGAAAGACAAAGTATATTCTCCATCCCTAAGAACAGGTGTCATGCACTAAAGAGTTGATGGGGCAAAGACATGGAGCTGATGGGGCAAAGACGTGGAGCTGGTGGGGCAAAGACCTGGAGCTAATGGGGCAAATATATGGAGCTGATGGGGCAAAGATATGGAGCTTATGGGAGAAATTTTGTCGTCAAGTTGATTCGTACTTTGTGGTGTGTTGGGATTGGAGTTGTAACAAACTTCCTAGGGGTTAGGAAATTCAGTTACAAACTCTAAATTAATCCAAACATTCTATTATTGATCTTCTTGTTGGAGCACCGATCATTTTATGTATAAATATGCATCTTTTTTAAGAGATGGGGGTTGGAACCCACCTGGTAGTGAATAATTTTGGAGAACATATCTGTGTTTGGAATGACAAAGTGAATGCATGAGAGTTTTGTGAGAGATTCATGTGTCGTTGATATTACAGTCTGTGCCTCTTTCTTCATGTGATTGTATTTCCCTTGTGTAACACTCCATTTTGTTTCTTCCTCGTATCTGGAATATAGCATTAGATGATTAGAATTCATGTATTTATGCTCTGATCATCATTTCAGATATTATATGATTTTTTCTGCTAAAGTTGGTATAGAACTCATCCTTGTTAATGCTCTGTATTAATGGGTTGTTCCTTCATCTCTTCTGTTCCACCTGAATCAATTTGAATGACTGTGATGATATGATTATCTTTCCTTTGATGAATATCATGTATATGTCTTTGTGGTATTTTTATATTTGTATATGACTCCATGCCCAATGGTTATGTGATTGTTTCAGCCAAATACATAAATCTGTGAATGTTATTTTAAATCTGGTCTTGTTAAATCTTTATTGAGAGATCCCTCTCTGGAAGAAAATACCAGTTTCTTCCTAAAGTGGTTTTGTTGTTACCTTGGAGTATACCTTTTACAACCTAGGTACATTCTGAGTGCTAACAAACTGGCGCCGTTGCCGGGGACGAAAGTGCTTATCTGTCCCGGGAGAACAACAAAGATTAAGAGAGATTTCTGTGGGCAAACAGGAGTTTCAAAAAAGAAAAGAAGGTTGTATATTTTCCCTATCGACTTCATTGTGAAATTGTTTCAGAATTCAAGAACGACATTCTGGCTTCAAGAAGACACACATGAGGTAACTCTGATATCGAAATCCTGAAGAGTTTTGAGGATCCAGAAAAGTTGTTTAAAAGAAAAAATAAAGAGAAGTTAGATTTCCCTTTATTCGGCCCATCATCATCACCAGATTCTCATATCAATCCAGCATGGGAAGTCAATACTGCACAGACCTTGTTGAGAGCTAGGTCTGAATCCGACCTCAAAAATACTGAGTCCAATCCTAGTAGGTTAGAGTCCTATCTGTTCGATTCCCTCTAGAAGGACTTGCAACAAACCTCTAAAGCTGAAACAACAGCCTCCGAGCATTCTCAAAGTACTGCAGTTCCTGTGAACCCACCCAGACCAATGGCCGCTAGATTTGCTCCCTTGCGTTTGCCAGCTGTATTACATGATCTCCCCCAAAATTATTCTCAGAGGATTTCTTTATTTGATGGGGAAGGTGATATAACCGCAAAACAACATGTTGCCAAGTTTGAAGATTTCATTGACTTGGAAGAAGTTGACTATCCTGATGTCAAACTGCGGTTATTTGCCCAAAGTTTGTCTGGGGAGGCAAAGAAGTGGTTTAAAGACTTGCCTAATGGATCTATAGCAAATTTTCAGGCTTTTCAAAATGCCTTTCTGGACAGGTGGGATGATAAACAGAACCCTCTGCAGCTTTTATCTCAGTACAATAGTCTTAAGAAGGGGGGTTTTGAGTCTGTTCATCAATTTTTGAGCAGATTCATGAGGGCTTACAACTCTATTCCTGAAGATATAAAACCTTCTCCTGCAGCTGCTCAACTGCATTATGCTAGAGATTTTGATAATTATTTTGCATTTTCATTACGGGAAAGGAGATCGGCAACTCTTGCTGCCATGGTTACTGATTCCCTAGAAGTGGAAGCTAACATGATGGCTAGTGGGAAGATAAAACATAGAGACATGGACAGGAGGAGAAAAGAATACAATGGGCCTTCTACTTCATCTTCTTCCGTTGATGTTAAATTTGAGACAATGTTGAAGACCATGGAAAAGTTGATGGATAGGTTAACCATGGATACTAGGCCCTTCAACAGGGAGCAGGGGGATCCCCAAATCAGGAATCCAAATTTTAGGAGACCCAATCCCCCTGTTCCTCCCCAGAACAGGTAGAGAAATCCAAGAAACCAAGAAGAACAGCCTATTCGTCCGCCTTTCCCTGAAAATTATGTTGGGGATGAAGAAGACCCACCTGAAAATGAGATTCATCTGTTTGGGGAACAGGATTCAGAAATATATCTTACTGAAGAAGAACATAATATGTTTGCGCAGGAAGGTCCAAATGAAGAATTTGAAAATGAGCTATATCATAGAGGTTATTTGCATGCAATGGATGATGTGCAAAGGAAAATGAGACTGAGGAATAGGGATGTCCCCATAAATAAAGGGAAGGAAAATCCAAATCAGCCTTCCTCTAGTTCTTTGAATGGAGAAAAGGGGAAAGGACTACAAAAAGAACCCTCTATGAGTAAAGAGGTTGAAAATGAGATACAAAGGGATAAAATAATAAAGAGGGCGACTCCGATTGATGTGGAAGAGATTGGTTCTTGTTTTAACCTACAAAATGAGCTTTCAAAACTAAAGATCTCTGTTCCATTTAATGAGCTACTGAGAAACACCGAATACAGAGATACCATCACCAAAATGATCAAGAACCAAGGAGAATGGTAGTCAGACATTTTAGAATTAAATGATGATAATCCTGCTATTTCATTTGGACCCAAAGTTGAAAATTTAGAAGATGAAGAAGTTCCTCCTTTCTATTTAAGTCTAAATCTGCATGACAAAGTGATCCATAATGCCATGTTGGATTCTGGGGCATCACACAATCTAATTCCTAAGGGAGTCGTGGAAAGTCTGGGATTAGAAGTGACTAGACCATATAAGGATTTGTACTCATTTGATTCTAAGAGAGTAAAATGCCTTGGTTTAATTAAAGAAATGGTGGTGACCCTAAATAAATTACCATCTAAAACTATAGTCATGGATGTGGTGGTAGCAGATATTCCACCTAAATTTGGGGTATTGCTGTCAAGATCTTGGACCTCCAAGCTGAAAGGTAGTTTACAGATGGACATGTCATATGCAACGATTCCTGTTCCAGATGGGAGCAGAAGTTTATATAGTGAAAAAAGAACTCCCTATGTGGTTAGCAGTCAAGATAAACCTAAAGTCCATCACATATATGCTGTTGATACTGATTTGGGGTCTTCCATTTTCTTTAATGAGGCTGTCCCACATGAGGTAGAAAAGACATTGCAAGAGAAGTTTGAGGCAAATGAGGAAAAAGAAGTTTTGGAGTAGGAAGCTTCGGAAGCAAAGCAGAAAAAAGAAGGCCAATGGATCATGTACTTTGATGGATCTGTTGCAAAGGTTGGTGCTGGGGCCGATGTCTATATCATTTCTCCTATTCATGATTTCAAAGCTTTGTCATACAAATTGATTTTTGAATGCACAAATAATGTGGCAGAGTATGAGGCCCTGTTATTGGGATTACATGCTTTGAAGGATCTGGGAGCTCAGAGGGTCAGGATCTTGGGAGATTCTGAGTTGGTGATAAACCAGGTAAATGAGAGTTATCAAACCAAGCATCCTCGGATGAGGGCTTACAGAAATGAAGTATGGGATATGCTTGGAAATTTATTCACAGAGCATACAATTCAGGTTGTTCCCAGGGTTGAAACTTTGGTGGCTGATTCCTTAGCAGTATCTACTGGAAAATTTGAGACCCCAATGACTAGTCAAAAGGAATACCAGGTGGAGATTTTGAATAGACCTTCTATCCCTGACAATTACAAATACTGGCAGGTGTTCGAAGATGATATGCAGATCCGAAGATTTCTAGAGTTGTCAGGAGATTTTGTGAATAATCATTTTGACAATGAAAATGATAATGATAGGACCCCTGGAGATGACGAAGAAATTGAATCAGAAAGAGATACCGAGGGGTTAAGGAAGACCTTGGGAGGTAAGGATATCATCCAGCTAAAAAATAATTTCATACCAAGAGGCCTGATCCCTTTAGAAAGGCTCTTTGATCAAAATGATGTTGCCAAGAACCCCAAAGTGAAACCTGTTGGTGATGCCGTTGAAGATAAAAATATTGGCACTGAGGAAAATCCTAAAATCATAAAATTATCCAAGAAGCTGCCAGAAAAAGAGAAAGAGGAGTATGTAAAGTTGATGAAAAAATATACAGATGTGTTTGCTTGGAGTTATGAAGATCTCAAAGAGTATGATACATCTATCATACAACACACTATTCCTATAAAGCCTGGAGAAAATCCTTTTAAGCAGAAACTCAGGAGGATCAATCCCAAGCTGCTCCCTGTCATTGAGAAGGAAATAAAGAAGTTATTTGATGCTAAGATCATTGTAACACTCAGATTTTCTAAATGGGTTGCAAATTTGGTCCCTGTCAGAAAGAAGAATGGAGAGATAAGACTGTGGATAGATTTTCGCAATTTGAATAAGGTCTCCATGAAAGACAACTATCCTCTACCCAAGATGGACAACATACTGCAGCAAGTGGTGGGAGCTGAAAGGATTTTGATGCTGGATGGTTTTTCCGGGTATAATCAGATCAAAGTGCTGCCAGAAGATCAGGAGAAAACTGCCTTTACTACACCATGGGGCACTTTCATGTATGCGAAGATGCCTTTTGGTTTGATAAATGCAGGCACCACTTTTCAGCGAGCTATGGACATTGCCTTTGTAGGAGAAATTGGAAGTTTCGTGGTAATTTATATGGATGATATCACAGTCTACTCAAAGTCTGATAGAGAACATCTCCATCATCTGGTACTCTGGTGTTGTGTATGTCCTCCAAAATTTGCAAGCACCAGAAGGATTAAGTAAATCGAGAGCAAGATCTGTAAAGTTGAAATCTGTCAAATTCTGTATCATAAATAAATATCTTTATTGGAAGGATCCTGGAGGAGTTCTACTAAATTGTCTATTGGAGGATGAAGCCCAGCAAATTACCAAAGAATTTCACAAAGGGGACTGTGGGGTACATCATTCTTGGAAGGTGACTGCAAACAAAATCCTGAGAGCTAGTTATTATTAGCCTACATTATTCTCAGATGTATATAAAGAAATCAGCAAATGTCATCAATGCCAAATTTTCGACGGGAAGAGAAAGGTACTACCTCTCCGTTTGAATCCAATAACAGTTGAGGCTCCTTTCCAGCAATGGGGTTTGGATTTTATTGGTGAAATAAACCCCAACTCATCAGGTCAGCACAGGTGGATCTTGACAGCTACAGACTATTTTACTAAATGGATAGAAGCAATTCCTTCCAGGAGGGCCACTGAGAATGTGATCATAGAGTTTCTTGAAGAAAATATATTGGCTCGGTTCGGGTGTCCAAAAAGGATAGTAACAGACAACGCAGCTGCTTTCAAATCCAGGAAGATGATTAAATTTTGTCATAAGTATCATATAATCCTCAATCACTCAACTGCATATTACCCTCAAGGAAATGGATTAGCTGAATCTTCAAATAAAAGCCTGGTGAGGATTATCAAAAAGTTGTTGGAAGATAATAAGAGATCCTGGCACACCAAACTAAAATATGCTCTATGGGCTTACAGGATTACTACTAAAAGAGCCATCGGCATGTCTCCATTCCAACTGGTATACGGGGATGAAGTGATTTTTCCAACATCATTAGGGGTACCTGTTATGAGATATTTCCAGGATCAGCAAGAAGAACCAAATCACATACAACGGAGGATAAATCAGATCATTGAGCTAGAAGAACGAAGAAGTAAGGCTTATGACAAAGTGCAGTCTCATCAAGAGAAAATGAAGAATACTTTTGACAGAAGGATCAAGGAAGAGCAGTTTCAGATTGATGACCTGGTTTTGAAGTGGGATGCTCCTAACGAAGACAAGCATGGAAAGTTTGACCCTATGTGGGTCGGACCTTATGTTATTGCTGGGTACAGAGGACAGAATGCATTTTTGCTGGAATATACAGATGGGGTTCTTCTAGAGAGTAACCCCGTAAATGGAAGATACCTGAAGCATTACCTGTCCTGAAGGGGAAGGTAAAATTTGTATCATAGATTGTATATACTTGTTTTTCTTTACAAATAAACATGAATGGTAAGCCGAGTGCATTTGAAGCTTGCAGTGAAAGCCCTAAGATCCAGGAGGCCTACCGTTCATTTTCTAAAATATATAAAAATGATATATTTACAAAAGACAAAAGATGGGTTTTTCAGAGTTATTATGCGAAGTCAAAAAACAGGCACCTGGTCTACGAGTTCTTTGATACCTCGGAGGGAGGATATCATCCCCAGATGGAGCCAGCTGTTAACACCATTATTTATCGAAGAGGATAATAAACCATGGTGGAGAAAGAAAAATAATGGGTGTTTGGATACTTTGGTTAAAAGATATATAATAAAAATGGGACTATAGGAAAAATGCGATTAAGTCACCGAAGATCCTAAGCCGCGATGTAAGAAGGAAGAAAATCAATGGCTGATACTCTCTCCACTCCTCAGAGATGCAAGGAAGATAAAGGTTTGACCGGGCGTTTATTAGGCGCACAGATCAGCGACCATCAGGTTGTCTCGTACAGATCCACGGTCTACATCCAATCCACTTCATGAAGTTGCATCCTGGTTAACATGACACAATCCGGCGGAATCGGGTACATACTACTCAATCCAATGGCGGACAGGTGAAGTCAGATCACATCTACGGTTGATATTGATTCTGGAACCAAAACCTGCACGACCGATAAACCTGAAGCACCCAGCGGAATGAGTTATCCGGTGATCGATCTAACGGTGGAGAATCAAAGTGAATCTAATCAACGGCTATCATGATTTCCGGAGAGTGAATTAGCGCGGTGGATAATTTCGAAGTGCTCAGCGGAATTTGGTACATGGCATATGATCCGACGGTGGAAAGCTAAAGGTGTATCATGTCAATGGATGAGGATGATTCCGGGGATCAAAGCTGCACGACGGTTAAAGTGATGGAGCCCAGTGGAATTCGTTACGTGTCACCTGATCCAACGACTCATGTAAAAGGCGATATCATCGACGGTGGGAGATCATTCCGGGATGGAGACCGGCACGTCGTTTATCACCAAGGTGCTTGGTGGAATAGAGTATGTGGCACATGATCCAAAGGCCAAAAATTAAAGAGAAATCAGATCTAGGGTCTTAAATGAAGCCGAAAAATAGAAGTGCACGGCAGTTAAGAGTGAATGGTGGTTGCGGAAAATAAATGTTGTCCATGTGGCGAATTGTATGGTCCTATAAAGGCAGGGTTTACCTCTCCAATGATTATTGTATTTGCTCGGGACCCGGCGAAAAGGACCTGGCGATTTGTGAGCTTCCATTTGTCAGTACCAGGCACGTTTCGAACACACACCTCCACAGTAAGCCAGGTAGGACTTTAACCCTGTAACTCCTTCGTCCAATTACCATTATAAATTAAGAAATGGACCAAGGGAGTGAGGTTCGTGTGTCTGGTCGGGTCGCGGATGACAGAGAGGAATTTTTAGTAGACAGACACAGGGGAGTTTGTGACCCCTTCCTATCCACAGGGAGCGTGTCCGGCAGCAAAGTGAAATTGTGGTCTTATTATTCATAGGGGAATGACGTTCTGAATGTATGCAAGTATTTTTTGTACCATTTCTCCCTTGAGCAAACCCTCCACTTCCCTGAATTTTCCGAGTGGTGCGCGGTGAACTATTCTCCCTCTCAGAGGATTATTGTGAGTCGGTCCGCGTCGAAAATACTATGTAAAATTGATGCTTTGGTCGTTAGAGAAAACCTTAGTCTACCCGAAAGTTACCCTATAAATCATGAGTCTGTAAATGAATCTGTCCTTGCCGAGTTTTTCAAAAATTGCCAAAGTGAAAGTCGCTATCAATTCTTATCAAGTATCCTAAAGGAAGGTCAGTCCCTCGAAGGTCTTTCCTTGCCTTACCCCTTGCACATTTTTAAGACTGAAGTGTAACTGGTAATGTCTTTGGTCTGTCAAGTGTTAGGTCTAGATGACGATTGTCGTATAGGTGATTTTATCCTTGGTTTCTTGTTAAAAATAAATTCTTTAAGCCCTGAGTCCCAGTCAGTCCCCGTGCTTAATTTAGATGAGTACCTTGCCGAAGCGATCCACCTCTAGTTGACTGAATTTCCCAAGGTCCAGTTCTTTAGGTTTCAAACATACTTGCTTAACATGTTATTATGCTCTAATGTTACTGAATTAAAATTCTTAAGTGCTCTATGTTCTTCTGATTTTCCCAAGCAAATCAACATGGTCTAATTTGCCAATTCGATCATGTCTGAAATGTACAAAATGTTATTTGATGAGGACCTGCCCCGTGTCCTGGACGAAATGAGATGCCTAATGCAGTCATCACCTGAAGATCAGGTGGGGGACTGGTTCCTGTACAGAGGTTACACAGTGTTAAGAATATATGGCTTTACTGGTCAGCCTTATAGGCTACCATCCTTCTTGACCCCAAGGATTTTCGCACTGGAGTTCATGAGGCAGAGATTGCTGTCTAAGGAAGAGCACTTTGGTGCTTTCAAAAAATCTTTGAATATTAAATTTCCATTTAAAGTTGGCCCTTTTATTTTTAAAGGTAAAGGTGCCCTGGCATTTATAGAAAGGTTGATGGAGAATATGGATTTCATAAAAGATGTAAATATGAACTACGACCCCCACTAGGTGATCTCATTGATAAAACAGGCAAACAAGAATAAACCATTTGAGCATCAAGATATTGAGGGGCTAGCTGAAATGGCCAATTTGCTGCAGTATACTGACAGGTCAGATTCTGATGAAGAGACACATGCTACACCTGTCACAGCGACCCAACCAACAGAAGGTGCTGGTATTGTAGTCAAGAGGAGTTTGTCTGAAACAGAGAGTATGGACGTAGACGAGGAAGGGCCCCATAAAAGGGCAAAGCTACTTCAAAGTGGTGAAATTGCAGATGAGGAGGTTTCTGATGGTTCCAAAAGAGGTGCCCTAGTTCCCCTAAAAGCAGTGCAAGTAAGTGAATTCTCTTTTAAAAATACGGAGGGTGATGTAGACAGTTCAGAATTATGCCATGTGTTTAAGTCGAAGGAAGACCTAAAAGCCAGCTACATGGAGAAGAGGAAACAGTCTATGGAGGAAACAAGAAATCTGCTCCTGAAGGTTAGAAGTTTGTACAGTTCGAAAACCTCTCTGGTCTCTGCTAGAGATGCTGAGAGGAATACTTTTAAAATGGCTATGGTAAGTGACAAGAAAATGTCTAAAATAGAGATCCGGTTAGACAAAATCAGCACTCCGGACAAAATTCAACTCCACAAACAGACTAGCGATATCATCTACTCAGACTTACTACAGGCCATGGTGAGGATCAATAAATTGCAAGTCTTGATAGACAAATTGGAAATCCAGTTGAAACATGAGAAAGTAGAAAATAAAGCAAATGTTGTTCAGATTAAGAAGCTGCAGACAGACATTGCTAGTTCAGACAGTACACAGGAAGTCAAGAGGTTATTAGAGGAAAAGGATAATGCGCTCTAGGTCCTGAAGAAGAAACTGAAGATCCCAGTCACTGAAAATGTTCAATCATCTGAGTTTCTAGCCCTCCAAGAAGAAAAGGATAAAGTCCATCAGGAGATGATGGAATACAAAGGAAGAGCTGGAGAGTTACAAGAGGAAAAAGAGAAGTGGGAAGCTGAAAGGGAGGAACTGTTATCCCAAATCTCCTTGATGAAAAAAGATCAGAATGAAGAGAAGGATATTATGGAAGAGTTGATGAGCCAGACTCCCACCGGCGAGGACTTGTCTATTGTAAATATCCAGAAGCCATTAGATGATTTCTCTACTGATGATTTGTTAGTGCCAATGTCCCGGGTGAGTTTGAAAGAAGAAGCAATCAAATATTTGAAAGCAGAGAATGAAAAGATGAAAGTTGAACTGGCCAAAGTTAATGAAATCAAAAAACAAATACTGTAGTACAGGAATCAATTACAGAAGAAATTTAATGAACTAAAGGAAAAATGCATTGGGAAAGGCCCTCTTCAGGGGGCAAAACAAATCATTTTGGATACCTTGTGTATAGAGATTACCAAGTTCAGGCACTATTTAAATTTTATTGATGATTTGAATATAATGATAAACCTGGCCCACCAGAGGCTGAAACTGGTAAACGAACATATGGAGAAAAGACCCCTTGTTACGGCTCAGAACACATTAAATTTTCTAAATTCACTGTCATATCAGAAGTTGCAGGAATTGGGCATAAAGGACAGAGTGTCAATAGTGATGTGGGCAAAGAAAATCATCCATAAGCATCACTTAATCAAAACGGTCCATGATAAATCAGAAGGATTGATTCTGCAGGTTTATAATTTTAAACAGGAGTTTAAAGAACTGTTCGAGGACGGATTGCCTTCTTTCTGGGATGGAGAAGGGCGCATGTTCTCACAAGAACATTATCATAACCTGCTTGTTCAGTGCCGCATGGATCACACCAAAATTCAATGATTTGGAGAAAAGCCTGACAGGGAAGACCATCGTGGATATGCTCACAGAGGATTTCGAGATTCTGCAGAAGTTCGCCATCATCAGGAGCAGATTGCCCAAAAAGTCCTATGAAGCATATATGGACCTCGAGGTAGCGATTCGGGAAATGATGGAGTGTGACACCCCAAGTTCGGAGCAGTGGAAAGCTGTGGAGCAGTTTGGAAAGACAAAGTCTATTCTCCATCCCTAAGAATAGGTGTCATGCACTAAAGAGCTGATGGGGCAAAGACGTGGAGCTGATGGGGCAAAGATATGGAGCTGATGGGGAAAAGATATGGAGCTGATGGGCGAAATTTTGTTGTCAAGTTGATTCGTACTTTGTGGTCTGTTAGGATTGGAGTTGTAACAAACTTTCTAGGGGTTAGGAAATTCAGTTACAAACTCTAAATTAAGCCGATCATTCTGTTATTGATCTTCTTGTTGGAGCACCGATCATTTTATGTATAAATATGCATCTTTTTTAAGAGATGGGGGTTGGAACCCATCGGGTAGTGAATAATTTTGGAGAACATATCTGTGTTTGGAATGACAAAGTGAATGCATGAGAGTTTTGTCAGAGATTCATGTGTCGTTGATATTACAGTTTGTGCCTCTTTCTTCATGTGATTGTATTTCCCTTGTGTAACACTCCGTTTTGTTTCTTCCTCGTATCTGGAATATAGCATTAGATGATTAGAATTCATGTATTTATGCTCTGATCATCATTT
>LPNX011072710.1:64907-87718 GCA_001517045.1 Pseudotsuga menziesii
ATTGATCTTCACTTCCCATATTTTCTTCTTGAGATGCTATCCAAGCTTCTTCTTGAGAACATTCTTCCCACAATATATTGAAGTTAACCAACTTCTTTCTAGCACAGATTCCTTGGATGAAAGAATCCCATGACCTAGGGAGGCCATTCAATGTTGTCATCACAATTTCTGCATTATCCACTTCATCATCTATTGCTTCCAGCTGTTCTTTGTTCTAGGAGACCCTTATGAAGTAAGACTATATGGTCTCCTCATTCTGGATCTTTACACTCTTCAACTGGTTCCCTAGAGTCATCTTCCGATTGATTTTATTCCCTTCAAACAGTTTGGTTAGGGCATAAAACATGGATTTAGGTGTCTTAATGGAGGACACCTGTGGAATGAGGCAATCCTTGATTGAATCAGCAATGATCCTCTTTTCCATAACCAACCTCTTCTTATGTAAGGCCTTGACCTCATCTCCTTTTGGAACTGGAGCCTCCTCATGGATGTAGGAGTCCAACTCATTTTCTTCCAGGACTAGGGAGATCCTATACTTCTAGGCTCAGAAGTTATCAGCTCCTTCAAGCTCTTCATCAAGGTTGGTATGATGAGACATTTTAACTAAGAACCTCAAATGGAAATACAAAATATTTAGATCTTACCAGGTCAAGATGTCAGATCTGGATTTGGAGCTGAAATCCTACAGTGCTGATTCAGGAGAAGATTAGGGTTTTACTTTTTTGGAGTTCTGTCGAACCAAATGCTTTGAATTTTATCCCTAACTTCGATTTTGGGGAGGAGATCAATCCAGGCTTGGGCTCACTGAAAAAAATCCACTTCTGTGAAAGGCCCTAATTTCTAATAGCAGTGTTAGGTCCAAAACTAAAAAACCTTAGAATTGGATTCTGCTTCGATAGAAAGATGCACCCTAGGGAGGAGAGTTATTCCACCCTACTTTTGCTGAAAATATGTGGAGAGAGATCCACAAAATAGGAAGCCCTAGTTCCCGTAGCTACACAGTGTCTTCTTCTCAGGTTAGCTCTGATACCATGTTAGATTTTAAACATTAAGCTAGCATTTCGTTAGGATCTTTAACTGAGAGAACAACAAGCACAACAATCAAACATAAGAGACAATGAACACATTGTTTTTCCTCGGGGAAACCATAAATAGAGAAAACCCCACAACTTCCTCAGAGATAGAATCAACACCAAAGTGAAACCCAAAAAATAGTAAGATGATCTCCCGATAGTAGTAACATCTTTCTTCCTTGCCCCAGTGTCTTTCTCTTCCTCAGCTATGCGCTACAACTGAGTGTGAGTGAGTGTGCGATAAATAGAGAGGCTAGCTCTTTATTTATACTAATTCCCAACATGACTAAACCCAACTAGGGCCGACCTCACTAGGTGAGTCTAATAACCCTAGTGCCCCGAAATTGCGGGGACTTTAACCCTTAGACAATAGGAGAGTTAACCACCTTGACTTGACATGACTTGTTTACATTATAGAAACTTCCCGATAGGAACATCGGGGCATGACATGACTCAAGTGCATTAAAAATATCATCAGGCTACAATACATAAGAAATACAAGTGAATACATTCCAAAGTTACAATTACATCAACAAGTATGAGTTAATGAATAAACCCAAGCTATGAATCCTATCAAATTTGAGCCTCAGTACAGAGCCCTATGTGTATATTCATCCCCTAAAATAATTTTTCCTATGCGCGTATGAAAGCTAAAGAAAGTTAATACATAGAATAAATTACAATACTAAAAAACAACCCTATGTTTAATATAAAAAGGAATTAATTCACAAAATAGGTAGAAAAAATACAGATATTAAAATCATAACTTCCTCTTTTCGATGTTGGCAGATTTGAGTATATAGTTGTCATTGATGTCAAAGGTGTTCATGAATGACAAAGGAATAACCAGTGGATATGATGGCAAGACAAAATCAGTGAAAGACTAAGGTAGTGATGGAATGGCATGGCATAGTCAAGGATGTGGCATGACACATATGATGGCATCGCATGTCATAGTTGAGGATGAAGCATGGAACATATGATGACATGGAATATGATGGTGTCCTAATGATGATGAAAGACTAAGTTAGCGATGGAAAAGTTGCTTATGAAGTACAAAGGATAATAAAAAGACACCATGGCAAAGTTAACGCATAGTTAACGCAACATAAGTCAAACTAAACACAAAATGTCATGATGATGAGGTGGCATAGTTAGCTGCATGAGATCCGATGAATGAGGATCAACTTTTGTATAATCTGCAAAGAAAGAATGCAGATCCGCAATAGTTATTGAATGACCAGCTAGGAAGCATCCCATACAAGATTTGACGATTAGGAAGCATCCCACAAAATATAGGCAGAAAATCCAAAGTTTTGCAAAAGATCAAGATTAGACGGTTAGGGGTAAATCTGCAAGGAAATAAATGGTTCGGGAAAATGCGGAAACAAACTTACAGAAATCCAAAATAGGTAAGTGTGATTCTGCATCCCGCATACTGCAATCTGCAATATCAACGGTCAGGAAAGACTTCGCAAAAGATCGATTGTGCGGGATAAAAATTACGGAAAGGAGCTTGCAGAAAGCCGAAATGTTACGTTTCCGCATCCCGCAATATGGAAAGATCGGACGGTTGAAGTTAGTTCCACTAAAACATATCGACGATGCAGAAGGAAAATTGTAGAAAGAAGCTTGCAGAAAGAATCTTGCGGAAAGGAGCATGCGGAAAGAAGTTTGCGGAAATGAGTTTGTGGAAAGGAAAAAGTAGAAAGTCGACATCCCGTATCCCGCAATCTAGAGATCGACGATCAGGAAAATGATCGACGAATATCAACAGTGTGGAATCGTTGATGAGGAAATCTTGGTGCAGAAAGGAGATTTTGAGGCCAAAATCGATGGTTAGATGGACGGTCCAGATTGACTTAGAGATAAGGTCAACGAATCTGATTGGATCAGGAAGTTGATCCTGTAAAAAGAAGTTTGGCAATGTGGAAGCACCTGTAAACATTGGACAGAGGTGCAGAAATGGTTTCCAAGCTGTGGAAACGAATTCTGAGGTGCGTCCATAAATGGTAAATAAGAATGTCCAACATGAAACTCATAAGTGGAAGTAGAAGATCGTGTTTTGTGAGAGAAACATGTATAGATGAGCCAGAGATTAAGATAGTTTGCAGAGGAAGAAAAGAAGCCCATAGTCATGAGAAAAAGAGAAGCTCGAAGGTCTGAATATAGAGAATTCCCGCTGATGGAGGAGAGGAAGTCAACATGCATTGGTTTGATGAATCCTACGATCAGAGAAGAAGGGATATCGCACATTAGAAGTGATCATGAAGTTTTTAATTAATTATTTAATTAAAAATCGTTAGTCGCAGATTGTTGAAAAGGTGTGACAATCAGATTTGAAAGGGCATGATTGTGAAAGGGTATGTTTCCAAAATAAAGAGATGCATCCGTAGGAACCATGAATATACTTATACGCATAAGTATGAGTGAGAGAAGGTTTCTTTTTCATATAGATTCATGTAGCCATAGAAAAATACAGAGACCAGTGGGTGTGATAGAGGATGGAGGGAAAAAGGAATCTAACATATTACAGAAAATATATTAGGGAGGCAGGGTGGCGATATGGCAAGATATAGGCATTTAGGGTGTCATAGCACCCTTTCAGTAGCAGGTGATAAACCAGGGGGTCATAGCCTCCTTCCAATTGGCATTTGTAAATAGGGTGTCATAGCATCCTTTCAGTAGTAGCTGATAAACCAGGAGGTCGTAGCCTCCTTCCAATTGGAATTGGTAAATAGGGTGTCATAGCATCCTTTCAGTCGAAGATGATAAACCAAGGGATCGCAGCCTCCTTCCAATTGGTATTCATAAACATGGTGTAATACCATCCTTTTCTGTAGATGTTAGCTGGAATATTTCACCTCCTACAGACAGCAAGGTGTTCCACTAGTCTAAATGGTTCAGATCCAGAACAAATAGATCACAGAGGCTGATAAATCTCCCTAGACACTGTAGATATATGGAATACAAGGCTTCAATAGTCCACCTGAGTACCTGCAATCAATATCAACACGAAACGAATCAAAGCAACCAGGATATGATCTACTAATCTATGCTAGTGACTAAGGAATCTAGCAATATATATCTGAAATCAAAGATCAACAATATATATGGGACAGAAAATCAACTTGCATTATAAATATGAATAAGTTTACAACCAAGCCTTAGTGTTGACATGCATATCCATGAAACCAGCTCTTCATCCCCAAAAGCTCCGACTCTAGCTCTCTATGCTCTCTCCAAATGATCTTGGGCCAAGAATCAATCCAACAGTATAACAATACCTTTAATGTTCTCCCCTTAACCATGGCTATGAGCTCATATTTATAGGGCTTTAATGGATAGAGATGGTTGATAAATTAGTGGGTGAGGTGGCCTATAAGATCCTAGGATAAGGGATCTCGAGCTCAACCAACCCACGATAGTAGGGATAAGGGATATCTCGAGGCTTACCATCTAGAAGCCTTGAGAAGCTTCTCTTTTTTCCTTTTTACCTAGGGTGTCATGCTTCTCCTTCTATGACAAAGTGGTTCTAGTAATAACCACCTATGGACCAAGGGAAATGGGCGGTGGCACTGCTTGTGGACAACCGATGAAAGGTGGTGTGAGTAGGGGTACTACTCCTGGATAGAGGGACATGTGCGGTGCTGGGAATTTGTATGACAGACTGATAAAAAACCATTTAGTTTTCACTCCAGAAGATGGGATTCTGGGGAAGTAGGTATGTCAAATGTCTTATCACATGATGGTGACAGGATTTTGGTATAATAGGATTCCCCCCAAAGCATGAATCTTAGAGTGATATGATAAACGAGAGCTTTGAGAACAAGTTGTCGCCAAGAGATGAAAATGTTGGATTGATCAGAGTATGCAGCCAAGTAGGCATCTGTAGTACATCAGTATGTTGACTCATAGACACAAGTAACCAAAATCATAGCTACAGACCAATACAAGGCAGATCCATGAGTGGAATAAACAAGCATGGCTACTAGAATACAGCGTAGATCCATGTGATAGAGGACTCAAACTTGGACATAGCTACTAGACATACAACTTAGATCTATGTCATACATACCCAAATTTGAGCATAGCCACGACCATACAAATGTGGATCCATGCTAGACATACAAAACTCCATTGAAACTTAGGGAAAAAGCAATGAGCGCTTTTAAACAAATGCCCAGGGTCTTTGTCTCGTCTTTCACAAAGTACAATTCTATCCATGTGATTACAATGATGTGAACCATTAACAAGTGTGAGAGAGATCACCATTAATCTCAACGATTCCCAAGGTACTCTAGTACAATCTACTGAGTGCGAATAGATGTCCTAATGTCGAACACCAGTTGATTCTATCGATCAAAGGTCAATGATGTGAACTAATGTCGAAAGCGAGAGAATTTGTCACTAAGGCATACAGATCTCAAGGTACTAAGTATTGTTTCTAAGACTATTTCCCAGATGATGAGCTAATGTCGACGAGAATAGTCTCATCGAAGGAGGGCCATGATGAGTCCCACATTGACCACATGAAACTTGAAACACAGTTATGGAATGATGTGAGTGTAGTAACCATATGACTGACTCAAAGATACTGACACAAAGACTGTGTAGACTACAGAGGTAAAACTTCTTCAGATTCCCTTTGAACATTGGGTGGCACGACAAAATGACTTGGCAGCATGACTAGACAGGACAGATACACAATGCGACAGTGGACAATGCATTCTTTTGAAATACTGAAAGGATTGGCATGACTCATGAAAGTGGATCGTCATGGAGATCAGCTGAATACCCAATTGACTGACATGATTGTGCAGACAAGTGCCATGTTCAAAGGTAACGACAAAAAACTGCCATTATTTGCAAAATGATTCCCTTCCCATTTCCCCCATCATAATTGATGAGTTCCTCTTTTCGGTTTTACGAGTTCAAAGAGGGTAACAAACACTCGATATAGCTTGTCAGAAGACAAGTCCAGTATCATATGTTTTACGAACCTGAAAGAGGAGGGGTTCTTTCCCAAAATGGGTCTCTCAATGTTTAATTTAACGAGTCCACTGAAAGAAAACTCGGTATCATTCATGTTTAGAGAGTCTGAACGAATATGGAAGAAGACTCCATGGGGGTCCTTTTTCGTATGATTTAGTCTCTAAGGCCCAAAAAAGTGTAAAATCATACCTTAGAGAACTCTTCTAGTCATAATTGGATGGAGTGTTCCTTTCTCATAAATAGTCCTATCCGAACCGAGAAAGAGATAACCTACCGTCGGACGGACAACTCTTCAAATACTTTAACGAGAGTGAAGAAGAAAAGATCGTTCGACAATCTTTTCGTATTTAGGGAGCCTGAAAAGGGTTTAAAGAGAACTCCATGAGGTTTCTTTACACAATGTCACTTTTTATGAGCCTAGAAAGATTCGGAAATGGACTCGACTATCTTTTCATGTTTAAGTAGTCTGAAAAAAGATGTGAAAATAATACTCCATGGCGTTTCCTTACACAATGTCGTATTTTACGAGCCTCGAAAGAAACTTGAACTGACTCAGAAATTTGATACTAGATTTTAACGAGTGTGATAAAGTGTCGTAATAAACGCTTGACGACATTTTTTGTTTTGTGAAAGTACGAAAAAGCCATAAACAAACTTTCCAAATCTTTTACTAAAGTCAACCTGTAAACGACTCATAAACAAGTGTTGACATTAAGGGATTATGACAAATAGATTTTGACCAGAACATGATGTAATATCAAAACTATAGTAAGTCGGACCCAAAAATGTCTATATAAGGCAAGTAAATAGTAAAAAATCAAACATTTCACTATTTATCTAGTAGAAAGCACTTGGAGCATTTTCTAGCCAGAAATTCCACAGCTGATACCAGGAGCTCCCATCATCTATTTTCAGTCTCGTCAGTTGTAGGTAACAGCTAAGACCCTTATCTTTCATTTCATAGCTTCTATTTTGGGATTTGGTGGGGTTTTAGGCATATTTTGTAAGCCCTAAAATCCAATTTGCAGGCACCGCGGCTACCCCTTGCGGGATAGGCGGTACCACCCGAGAACCGCACCAAAAATACTATGGACAGGAGGTGCCACCACCTGTCTCCAACAGGGCACAGGAAGTGCCGGCCGTGGAGAAGTTAAACAAATGATATGGGCAAAACTCACTCATTCTTTTGATTTTTAATGACTCAAGGATGATATTAATGCATACCATTGTCATTTTTGGCAGGTCTAGGCTTCCAAAATATGGTGAGATGGAAGGAAAGAGCACAAGATGACAAGGATGCTACTGCTGAAAGGAATCCGGTTTTCTTTGCCGCACTTTGAAACTGTGGGCTCTTAAAGTTCTTCTGGACACCAAGCATGGTGTCCGAAAAGAGATTACTAGAACACATACTGAGAATGTGGAATCCAGAACAACAGTATTTCGAAGTGGGGGCACACATATTTACAGTGGAGGTAGAGTATATCTACTTCCTGACTGGCTTCGCGAGATGGGGTGCCCCCATCTCACTAACAGGTTCCCGTGGCAAGGACATTACCACCATAGAGCTCATAGATCAACACTATGTACCAGGTATAGGAACATCGGGGAATAAAATTGCCATCAGGGCAGTGACAGACAGGGCTCTATGGATTGTTCGGTTCACCATGCAGAGAGTGGCAGGAAGCCAGGGTGTACATTAGGCTTCCAGGGCACATATGTTGTACGCCCTAGAGGCTATGGCACCTATGGTTTTCAACTGGGTGAAAGCATTGCTTCTAATATTCAAGGATCAGTTGACTAAATGTCGGTAGGGAGAGCTAAAGCAGTTCGACTTTGGTTCCATCTTAGCTTTCTTTTTCTTTGAGCAGGTCCCCCAGATGAGACCCTAGGTGACTTTCTAGAGTCTGAGAGCATGGGACCCCCATATGCTGAGGTGGGTCCAGGTCATGGCTTGCACAGGAGCGGGTAGGGGCGGAGTGAAGTTCAGTGATCCATTCTTCAGATGGCTATGGGATCAGATGCTAATGGTCAAGGACTATGCCTATGCAGGCACAGATTTTACAAGTGATCCTGACCTACCACTCCGACCTGGAGGGCAGTGGGGTGACATTAGTAAGAAGCAATAAACCCTAACAATGGAAAATGTTTTTATGTTTTTTATGATAAGTGACGAGACATGTTTGTCTTCATGCAGATGTTGGAGCAGCCAGGCCTGGAGGAGCATCTCCATTAGACAGGTGAACTAGAGCTCGCTTCGTGCCATAGGGTGATGATATCACCAGGGAGCTGGAGGAGAACCTAGAGAGGTTGACTCTGGATATCCCAGATGTTGATATAGATGACCTCCCAACTAGATATCAGAGATCTATGGCGGGAGTACTAGGCTGATTCAGCAGGCTACTACATAGGGTGGCTTGAGCAGTGATGTGCTATCATGAGCACCATTAGTGGATGAGACATGTATACTGAAGGCTTATAGCTTCAGGATTTTTTGTATGATGATTTTGCCTGAAATCCTACGTGCTTCAGATGAGGTCTCGGGACCTATTTTTGTAAAACTTTTTCGTATATATATACAAACTTTTACATGGTGTTTATACATTTCAAATGGATAAATGCATTTTCCATGAGTTCTATGTTTCTTTAAATGTTTATTTACAATGTACCATGTTTGATTTAACATCATGAATGGGCAATAACCCAATCTAGGATGTAATTAGCCAATGAATTAGCAACTACATTATGTTCCCTAGGGATATGCCTATAGGTAATGGTTCCAAATGATGTTTCTAACAAATGTACCCTCCGATAGAGGCGGAGGAGCACTGGGTTCCTAATAGTGTAGACATGGTTTAAATGACAAACCATGAGATGAGAGTCCATCAAAACTACTAGATCATGGACATCCTAGGAGGCAGCTTCAGTCAGAAGACCGATGACTGCTTCATACTCGGCGATGTTATTAGTAGTGGGACCTAAACAAACCACTCCTGAACTGACCAAATCTTCAACTGGGGAATAGAGAACCCAAGCAGCCGAGGCTAGATTCAAGGTGTGGCAGCAAGCACCATCAGCGAAGCCATAGAAATCCATCTGCATGACCAAAACATGGTATAAACAGATGCAGACACTAAAACTCAAAACCATCTTGAAAATACTGAAAGTCAATCAATATACATATATACAAGATACCATCCAAGAAAACCTAGGCATAGTACCTTTTTAGGTACAACCCATTGCGAGGTTTCCCCAAAGGGATTCCATCATAATCAACTAACTCATAGGATCCTTTCTCTAATACCTTGGAAATAATGAAAGGTCCATACCACATGGACTCGAACTTACCCTTCCCTAGCTTGTCATATCTCTGGTCATAAGTCAAAACTAGGTCACCCTTGTTGAAAACACGAGGCTGGACGGATTTATCGTATTGTGCCTTGACGCATTTCTTATGTGCCTCATTAGCTAAGGCAGCATCTCTATGAGTCTCATCAAGGTTATTTAAGTACAAAAATATCGCTTCCTCTGCGAAAGTGTCTGGGAGAAGTTCGACGACAAGTTGTAAAGATGGAATCTGACATTGGATCGGCGAGACAACTTCAAGTCCATAGACAAGCTGGAATGGTGTGAAACTAGTAGCTATTTTCATGGAATTTCGATAAGCCCAAACAACAGAAAAAATAACGAGATGCCAATTGGATTTATGATCTCCAACCATCCGACGAAGCATAGTTTTCAAAACCTTGTTAATGGCCTCTACCTGGTCATTATCTTGTGGATAATACAACGTAGAGTTTTCATGGTGAAAACCTAGCTTGGCACTCAATTCCTCCATCATTTGATTACAAAAATGAGATCCGTGATCAGTGACGATGGACTGCGGAACTCCAAATCTAGATATGATATGATTGAACAAGAAGAGAGTGACAGTCTTGCCATCTTCTTCATATGTAGGCATGGCCTCAACCCATTTTGTGAAATAATCCATGGCTACGATGATGTAACGATGCCCCCCGGCTGAGGTAGGCTTACAATGCATGAATTCAATCCCCCATTTGGCAAAAGGGCCAACGAAAAATGATGGGGTGAAGTGGAATAGGACGGGTGCGCTTTTTGGGATAAAAATGTTGGCAAGGTGGGCATTTCTTGATAGCCTCATGACAGTCTTTGAAGACAGAAGGCCAGAAATAGCCAACGCGAAGGATTTTCTGGGTTGTAGCCATCCTAGATAAATGACCGCCACATGCTCCAGAGTGGCAATCATTCAGCACGTGTTCAGCCTCCTCATGAGTGAGGCATCCCCGAAGAATGGAGTCAATCCCACATCGATACAAGGTATCATTTAAGATAAGATAGTACTTTGCATGGTGACAGATGTGGCGACAATCATCATGGGATAGATGCAGTTGAAAATGATGGGTCTGGAGATAAATCAGCAAATCTCCAGACCAAGGATCAATAGTGCTAATTAGGAACAGGAATTCATCTAGAAATGAATCGTTGGGCTCATATTCCATGGTAGCACTGGGAAGGTCACATATAAGCTCAGCAAAAACCAAGGATTTCTTTGATGTAGCCTTAGCAAACTCGAGATCGAAATCCTGAAGGATGATGATCCAACATGAGTACTTGCCCCTGAGTACCTGACAAGTCAGAATGTAGTACATCGGGTTCTGGTTTACCAATACGGTGGTAGTCTGAAGCAGAATGTAGTGACGAAATTTTTGCACAGCAATGACCATGGCCAAAGCTAGCTTCTCCACATGTGAATAATGGGTTTAAGAATCAATAAGATTCTTGCTGGCGTAATAAATCACATGCTATTGACTATGGAGATTGTCCTGCACTAAAACGATGGCGATGGTAGTAGCAGAGGCAGCAATATACAAGAGAAAGTCCTTTGAATAATTCGGGGGGTGTATCACGGGTGAATGAGTCAGAGCGTGCTCAATATTATCAAAGGCGCGTTGGGATTGGTCATCCCAAGAGAATGGAGTGTTCTTCTTGAGGAGACGCATATAACCATGCATTTTCTCAGTGAAATTGCACACGAAACGAGGGAGAAATTTTTCCTTCCCCTACAAACTTTGCAGTTCAAGGATGTTGGTTGGGGCTGGTAGATTAATGATAGCGGAAATTTTCAAAGGATCGATCTGGATGCCATCTTTGGATACCACAAAGCCAAGCAGACGTCTCATCTCAACACAAAAAACACATTTATGCAGATTGAGCCGTATATTATAATGACGGCATCTCAGGAATATGTCTCTAAGATGACCAGGATGGTACTCCCATCGCTATGAATGAGCAGGGAGGTCATCAAGGTACGGTTCAACAATATGTTTAATGTCGTGAAATGAATAGGACATCGCACGCTGGAATGTGGCTCTAGCATTTTTCAAGCCGAAAGGTAACTTCTTATATGAAAAGGTTCCCCATGGGAAAATGAATGTTGTATTATGCTGATCGAAGGGAAATATATCAATCTGATTGTAGTTGGAGAAGCCATCCATGAATGAAAAGATGACACTTCCAGCACAGTTGTTGATAATCTGATTGATATGCGAGGTAGGAAAGTTATCCTTGGGACAATCTTTATTTAGATCCCTAAAGTCGATGCAGACTCTAATGGTGCCCTACTTTTTATTGACAGGGACAACGTTCGATACCCATTTTGTCAGAGGTACAGGATAAATAAAACTAGCTTTCAGAAGCTTCTCAATCTCAGCTTTAATAGCTGCGGCTTTCCTATGATGGACTTGCCTAAGTTTTTTCCTAATAGGTTTAGCCATGGGATAAGTTTTAATCTCATGGACCAAAATGGAAGGGTCAATCTCCAGCATCTCTTCATAGGACCAGGCAAAAATATCACGGAATTCCTTAAAAAGTGCCTTGTATGCTTTAGATTCATTTGTGGAGTGGTTCTGCCCAACATGAACGTGCTCAATAACATCAGGCTTGGCTGATATGTCAATTGGGTTTGTCTGAGTAATGTTGCAAAGGTTTCCTTCAGATTCTATGTCTTGCAACAATATATGACTTTGCGGAACGTTGACAATATCAGTAGGAAACAAGGATGCAAAATCATGGCTTCTCGAACTGGTATTGGGGAGGAACATGGATCTATGATGGTGATCCTCCCAAATGGGCTCATCTGTATTCATGATCTCTATAATGGACTCGTCGAAAGGAAAAGTCTCAGAGAGATAGTCTAGAATCGGAAGAGAAGGTTCTAACCAGTACGGTAAATGGTAAGGATCCTAGGCCACTAAATGAATGTCATCAGTGTGATCATTGGAACAAGTTTGAATGGTTTCATACACATCTTCATGCGGGCTCAACGAGGTGGAATCAACAACATTTTTTCTCTGGGGATCAATATCAAATGAGGTGATCATATGTACTGTAGCGGTATCCGTGCTAGGAGGAGTAGAGGGAAAAATCCCCATAAGGGATGAATCCTTTAGCATACCTACCCCAATCAACTGGTAAGGAGGAGGGGAATGACCTAACATGGGTATTTTATTAGCTTTCAAGGTAGTAACATCCGACATACAGAAATCAAGGTGGTCAATGGTAACAATTCTCCCAAGATGCGGGAATTGGACCGTTCAAAATACTGTTGGAGAAACAACATTCATGGCATAGAACCAATTCCTTCCTAAAAGGAGGTTATAATCCAAAGGGGCATCTACCACTTTGACTTGGATGGAAATGGTTGAAAGGAGGTTATAATCCCTAGTGGAGTCACCATATTTGTTAGCTGGAATATTTCACCTCCTGCGGACAACAAGGTGTTCCACTGGTCTGAATGGTTCAAATCCAGAACAAATAGATCAAAGGCTGATAACTCTCCCTAGATGTTGTAGATATCTGGAATACAAGGATTTGACAGTCCACCTATGTACCTACAATCAAGCTCAACGTGAAACGAATCAAAGCAACCAGAATATGATCTACTAATCTATGCTAGTGACTAAGGAATCTAGCAATACATATCTGAAATCAAACATCAACAATATATATGGGACAGAAAATCAACTTGCATTAGAAATATGAAGAAGTTTACAACCAAACCTTAGTGTTGACATGCATCTCCATGAAACCATCTCTTCATCCCCAAAAGCTTCGACTCTAGCTCTCTATGCTCTCTCCAAATGATCTTGGGCCAAGAATCAATCCAACAACATAACACTACCTTCAGTGTTCTCCCCTCAACCATGGCTATGAGCTCATATTTATAGGGATTTAATGGATAGAGATGATTGAGAAATTAGTGGGTGAGGTGGCCTCTAAGATCCTAGGATAAGGGATCTCGAGCTCAACCAACCCACAACAGTAGGGATAAGGGATATCTCGAGGCTTATCATCTAGAAGCCTCGAGAAGCTTCTCCTTTTCCCTTTTTACCCAGGGTATCGCGCTTCTCCTTCTATGACAGAGCGGTTCTGGTAATAACCACCTATGGACCAAGGGCAATGGGTGGTGGCACCGCTTGTGGACAACCGATGGAAGGCGGTGCGAGCAGGGGTACCGCTCCTGGATAAAGGGGCATGCGTGGTGCTGGGAATTTGTATGACAGACTGATAAAAAACCATTTAGTTTTCACTCCAGAAGTTGGGATTCAGGGCAAGTAGGTATGTCAAATGTCTTATCACATGATGGTGACAAGATTTTGTTTTAACAGTATCAGCAGGAAAAACTATTAGTAAATAACAATTTTGCAGTAATAGGACATATTGGTGGTTTACCCTATTGGGATTCCACGTTAAAAGTGTGTTCTATGTATTCTTAATTTTATGTGTGTCTAATGATAGATTTAAAAGTGGTTAAAATAGTAAAAATATAACAATACTAATTCACCCCCCCTCTCAGTATTGACCAATAAACCAACAATTGATATCAGAGCAGGTTCCTTCACTACAGTTTAGCCACTGGAAGGAAGATCCCATTAAAACCACTATGGATCAACAAGAAGAGATTTACACAGTAAATGGATCTCCAATACTTAGAAAAGAGAAGTACATATTTTGGAGTACAAGAATGAAAATTTATCTAAAGGCATTGGGACATGATGTATGGAATTCAATGATCACCGATTACTTCCCACTAAAGAGGATAAGGACTCCAACTCAAAAGAAATCCAAGAAAAGTAACCGAATGGCAATGGCTTCAATCCTTAATGGATTACTTGATGATGTCAAAGAGAATATAGGTGAATGTAACTCTGCAAAGGAACTTTGGGACAATAGAAAATACCTCTACTCAGTTGAGCAAAGAGCAGAAGAAATACTTGTTTTTCTCGAGGATGTTAGTAAAGATGAAAAGATAAGTGAAGATGAAGAAAATTTATTTATAAGAACAACAAACTTAGATGAGGAATCACAAGTGGACATAGAATCTCAATACATGGCTGTTGTAGATGAAATTGAAAAGTGTAGGAAAAAGAACAATGTCTTGAAAGGAAAATTGTCAAAATATCAAGAAGAGAAAAAGTCAAAATAAGAAGAATTCAAAACCCTCTAAGAAGAGCTCCGCAATTCAAGACAACAAGTGTTGACTAGTATGAAATAGGTCAAGAACTTAAAACCATAAGTTGTTGAATTCAAGGAAGAAGTAAAGAAGCTAAAAGATCACCTGACTGTTAGTGAAAAGTTCAAGGAAAGCATTGAATCTCTTAATAAAGTCCTCTACTTACAAAGATCCCCAAGGGATAAAACATGTCTTGGATATAATCATAAAGGATCAAGCTCCATCATTCATGAAAATCTTGGATTTCGACATGATGCATCGAAAGATACACCTAGGCAGCAGAAGAATCACAAGGAATTAAAATCCAGTTATAATAATTCTGCTCATCCTCCCAAGATAAAAAAAATTCAGAAGACATGCAAAATAAAAGAGTCATTACAAGTAGAAAAACCAAAGATTATCCAAACATACATTCTATGGATATTGTCATTGCTGTCACAATTTTGGTCACAACGATGATGATTGTAGAATCAAAGAAGAAGATAAAGGGATGATAAGGAAAGAAGACACCAACATATCTAAAAGAAAAATACATATTTTGTGTTTCATTTGTCACAATATTGGACACTTTGCAAGACATTGCAAGAATGGGACATGCGTACCTTCCAAGGAAACTCATAAGAAGGTATGGAAGATGAAAACCGAGAAACCAGTAAGTAGAATACCTCATGGAAGATGTGGAGAGGAAAGGAAGACTCCGAAGATGTAGAAGAGATAAATATTTCAAACATCAGTGAGGTCTCCAAAGATAACGATGAGCATAATAGAAGCATAAATAAGGATGGCATCCTTTATGAGGAAAAGAAAAATGGAGATATAAAATAGTACACCGATAAAGATGAAGGGGATGAAGAAGAATGTAGTTATGACCGTGGGATCCTTTTCTAAAAAGGTCTCTCATGATTTAAAAAGGAAACCTTGAAAATAACATTATAAGGGATCTTATACTCAAGGGGAGTTAAAGTTAGAAAATTCCAATTGGTATCTAAGAAAAATTTCGATTGGTATCTAATGTTGAAAGTATATTGAAAGCTATCTTCTTCAAAGATGATGGGTGATCAAGGATGTTGTATGGATGACATAAGAGAAAGTATGAAGTAACGTGGGAACAAAAAATGTGAGAATCGTGAAGACCATGATATCTGCAATCAAATAGAAGATAAAGGTGATTATGTTCATTTAGTATTTGAAGTCATGACATATAAAAATTGTTGACAGTAGAAGAAAACACAAGTCTTGAATGAAAATACTACCGATCCTTTTCGTAATTCAGTATATTATGAAAGACTGGTGAATCCCTAGCTGGGTGAAATCTCTATGAATAGGTTGGAGAGTGAGAAGCCGATCTTAACATATAGCAGGATGAATCGATGCCAAGCCAAGCTGAATGATTGGGGAGAACCATGCGAGACAGACATGAGAGGTGCCCTAGAGGACTGAATTCTGAAGAGTTATAATTTGGTCGTTTCTCTTCACGTGGGACCTTTGTATTCTAGGGTTGTGATATTCTAGGAATGAAATAAACTGAAGTAATATCTGTGTTGAGGATCTAAAGTTATGGGTCCCTAGACAAGTTGAAAATATAGATCTAAAATCCAAAAGAATCCAGCAGAATATGCTAGGTCTTTATATGAAGATCTAAATGCAAAGGCTTAAGGAATTCTGGTAAAAGAGAAATCCAATTAACTTCTAGACAAAATAGACTATTAGATATGGCAGCAAGAACAGAGTTTAAAAAAAAAGGGGAAACATGTATCCTAGAACAAAAAATGGAAGAGTGTTGAAAAATGTTGAGTGTAGACTCTGTCACAAAAATGTTGACAAAGGAGAAGGAGTACAACAACAGGGGGAGTCCATGGATCTATCATTTAAGCTATCATTCAAGAACAAGAAATGTTAAGATAAATGATAACACATTGGTTAAATAACCAAGTTCAGTTAAAAGGGGAGATATGATGATAGGAGGAGTTGTCAAAAACAAGAGAGATAGGAAATCCTATATCAAAATAAGTGTGGCATTGGCATAACAGGTTATCCTTTGTCATTGTTTTCAAAGGGGGAGAATGTTTAGAGGTTGCAATCAATGCCAAAGGGGGTGATTGTTGGCATATTTGAGTATATAGTTTTCATTGATGTCACAGGTGTTCATGAATGACAAAGGAATAACTAGTGGATATGATGGCAGGAAAAACTCAGTGAAATACTAATGTAGTGATGGCATGGCATGGCATAGTCGAGGATGTGGCATGGCATGGCATAGTTAAGGATGTGGCATGACACATATGATGACATGGAATATGATGGTGTCCTAATGATAATGAAAGAATAAGTTAGTGATGGAAAAGTTGCTTATGAAGTACAAAGGATAAGCAAAAGATACCATGGCAAAGTTAACATAGAGTTAATGCAGCATAAGTCAAAGTAAAGACAAAATGGCATGATGATGGGGTGGCATAGTTAGCTGCATGAGATCCGATGAATGAGGATCAGATTCTGTATAATCTACAAAGATAGAATGTAGATATGCATTAGTTCTAGAATCAATGGTTAGGAATCATCCTGCACAAGATTTGACGGTTAGGAAGCATCACGCAAAATATAGGTGAAAAAGCCAAAGTTCCACAAAAGATCAAGATCGAATGGTCAGGGGTAAATCCACAAGGAAATCAATGGTCCATAAAATGCGAAAACAAAGTTGCGGAAGAAAATTGTGGAAGTCCAAAATAGGTAAGTGTGATTCTACATCCCGCAATCCGCAAGATTAATGGTCGAGAAAGTGTCCACAAAATATCGACAGTGTGGAAGAAAAATTGTGGAAAGTTGAAATGTTACGTTTTCGCATACCGCAATCTGGAAAGATCGGACGGCTGAAGTTAGTTCCGCTAAAATAGATCGATGATGTGGAAGGAAACTTGCGGAAAGGAGGCTACAGAAAGAATATTGTGGAAAGGAGTTTGCAGAAATTCAAAATCGGACAGTCAAAATCCTGCATCTCACATCCCGCAATCTGTAGATCGACGGTCAGGAAAACGACTGATGAAGATCAACGGTGGGGAATCGTTTATGAGGAAATTTTAATGCAAAAAGTTAATTTTGAGGCCGAAATCGATGGTTAGATGAATGGTCCATGTTGAATTAGATCTAATATCAATGACTCTGATTGGATCAAAAAGTTGATCCCGCAGAAGAAGTTTGGCAGTGCAAAAGCACCTGCAAACATTGGACAGAGGTGCAAAAATGGTTTCCAAGCTGCGGAAATGAATTCTGAGCTTTATCCATAAATGGTAAAGAAGAATGTACAACATGAAACTCATAAATGGAATGAGAAGACCATGTTTTGTGAGAGAAACATGTACATATGATCCTGTAATGAACATAGCTCATAGAGGAAGAAAAGAATCCCACAAGTGTGAGAAAAAGATAATCTCGAAGGTATGAAGATAGAGAATTCCCGTTGATGGAGGAGAGGAATTCCACAGACATTGGTTTGATGAATCATACGATCAGAGAAGAAGGGAGCTCACAGATCAGAAGTGATCATGAAGTTTTTAATTAATTATTTAATTAAAAATCGTTACTCATAGATTGTTGAAAAAGTGTGACAATCAAATTTGAAAGGGCATGCTATGCATCCATAGGAGACATGAAGATACTTATACACAGAAGTATGAGTGAGAGAAGGTGTCTGTGTCATCTAGATCGATGTAGCCATAGCATAAGACAGAGACCTGTGGGTTTGATAGAGGATGGAGGGAAAAAGAAATATAACATATTACAGAAAACATATTAGGGAGGCAGGGTGGCACTAGGGCAGGAAACATGCCTGTAGGGTATCATAGAATCCTTTCAGTAGAAACTGATAAAATAGGGGGTCATAGCCTCCTTCCAATTGGAATTGGTAAATAGTGTGTCGTAGCATCCTTTTAGTATTAGCTAATAAACTAGGGGGTCATATCCTCCTTCCAATTGCCATTGGTAAATAGGGTGTTGTAGCATCCTTTCATTCAAAGTTGATAAACCAAGGGGTCGTAGCCTCCTTCCAATTGGTATTGGTAAACATGGTGCAATACCATCCTTGTCTGTAGCAGCAGGAAAAACTATTTGTAAATAACAATTTTGCAGTAATAGGACATATTGGCGGTTTACCCTATTGGTCTTCCACATGAAAATTGTGTTTTGTGTATTCTTGTTGTTATGTGTGTCTAATGATAGATTTAAAAGTGGTTAAAATAGTAAAAATACTGATTCACCCCCCCCTCTCAATATTGACCAATAAACCAACATCATATGCATTGAAGCACATAGAGCATTTCATAGATTCTCCACATCTATTTTTAAGAGACATACAAGGTCAATAGAAAACCCAAGGAAAACTTGGAAATATATTTTTGGACATGGGTACAAGAAAACCAACCCAATGGTTATCCATTCTCCTAATTATTTATCTAGATTCTAGGTTTAGTCCACAAGTGAAACTCCTCCAATGCATGAAATATTCATCCATTTATTGCATCTGTTCATTCATCATTTATAAAAAGCTATAACTAAAGATAATCTTCAAGGGTTGTTTATAGATGTTAAATATGAATCCACGAATTGGATGTCATACCAAAAATCCTAATTTAAAATAACTGGGATAGTATGAGTTAATGAATAAACCCAAGCTATGAATCCTATCAAATTTGAGCCTCATTGCATAGCCCTATCTGCATATTCATCCCCTGAAATAAAATTTACTATGCGCATATGAAAGCTAAAGAAAGTTAATACATAGAATTACAATACTAAAAAACAACCCTATGTTTAATATAAAAAGGAATCAATTCACAAAATAGGTAGAAAAAATACAGATATTAAAATCATAACTTCCCCTTTTCTATAGTCATGTTCTTTGATTAATTTTGCACAAATGCCTATAACTCTACACAATTGCTTGTAATTTTGCACAATTGCCTATAATTTTACTCTTTGTTTTTTTCTTTTTTGTATTTTAATTTAACTTTTAACAAGTATCAAGGGGGAAAGTCAAAACACACCACAATTGATTCAATGCCACTAGAGTTGTTCGTTGATTTGGGGCCAAATCCAATCTCATTATTCATATTAGATGTTGACAATCCTAAAAGAAAACCATGATAGATTGAAAACTGTGAAGTGAGAAAAATTCATAGAAACAACAATGAACAAATCTTATTTGCATTGAAAATGTATTTATTTATTGCTGACCATTTGTATGCATCAACTTTGTGCAACAACTAAATTCCTGGTTGCAATATCCTGTATTTCTTCTAACATGATTTGAAGTTTCCAGGCAGAACATGTAGAGTAACATATAAACAAACTATACGTTGAATTTTGCTTGTAGTTAGAAGAGAATATTTATTCCTAGAAGAGGAAATGAATTATATGAAAATTACGAGAAGAATAGACATGTTTCAATAGAACTTGATTCTCATCTGTGAACAAGAAAATATTTTTTGGAATAGTTCTCTTCCAAGAAGGTTTAGAAAAATTTGATAGGTACTGATGTTACTTTGGGTATTTTTGTACAATATCGATGATCTTTCATAGGTATTGATGCTTCTCCAATAACAAATTGTTATTCATTCTAATTGAAACTAGGAGGAACTAAATATTGATAGGAACCAGTTTGCATGAAACTATTTGCAAATGTGTGCCATGTGCAACAAGAAAGATGGGAATGCATGAAAAAAAAAACATGAAGATTGAGACCATGGATGTTATTTACAAGAGACTATCTGCATGGGGGCATGCATGTGTAAAGGGAAAAAAAAGCAATGGGAAAATATATGCTTCAAGATTATAAGTACCCTAATTGACTTATATTTCTTGCAATGAAGTTATACATTTCAGAGTAATTTAGATCCCATATATACTTCCAACAAACATGCAAACTAAAGTGGACAACATGCAAACCCAAAACATATTTGGTGCCTTAACAAAATCTATAAACATTCTCATGGCTTCTTCTTGTGCCTCACTTATTGTGTAAACATCCTCACCATCAAAAGTCGATAAGTACTTCACAAGAAAATAATAACAATCCTTTGTTGAATTGCACAACCCATTATGTAAATTGTTAATCTAAACAAAATTGGAGTAAATAGAACACAAAGCTTGTAGGTATTTAAAATAATATAAAATACCCTTTATTGTCTTTCAAGATGGTGGAAATAACCAAAAACATTTCTCATTGATTATTTTTCCATATGTTTGATTCTTTCAACAATGCATCCATCTTTTTGAAAGAAGGAATGATAAGCTTTGCAACTTTCCATTAGCTTCTACCTTAAGAGGTCTCTCGTATACCAAGAATTTGTTATATGTATTCTAAAGCATGTTGTACAGATTTAAGAGTCCGAATTAAACAAAGTCAAATTTCCGAGAACTTGAATCAGTAATTAGTACCTGTAAAGAATGAAGTAAAAGGATATTTACATGATATTTACATTTTGAAGCACACAACGTGTTTATCACTAGGTTGTAGAGTAACTTTTGTTACTATCTGATATTCCATGGCCAGAGCTTCATATGGACTTCTCTCTGTTGTCACAATTGATATCTGCATAAAGCCAAGGGAATATAGCATAATTATTCAAACAACATATCTTTAATTATTCTAGCTATTTGAACTATGCTAACTACTATTTTGATTTTTATTATATAATTCCAACATGTACCATGCTTCTTCTCTGTGATTCATCGGAGCTTACAACATCAGCTTGACATTATTAACAAATATAAAATATACATCTACCTAGTTGAAAGGGAGATTGAAGGGAAACGAGTTCTGAAATGCATATGGAACATGTGGGAAAAATAAACATGCCATTATTAGAGTAATTTCAAACCTTGAGATGGAAATAACTACCAATACATATGATAGTACATATGATGCAAATTTCCTAAATATGAAATAATCTCAATAAATTTATAATGCAACACAATACAAGACACTCACCATATAAGTCCTTTTCAAAAACAATCACGTCTAGTTGAATTGTTAGTCTTTCATTGCATACTATTTTGTAGATGAATTGTTAAACTTAGTTGCAAAGTGCACTTTTATCACAGATAATTCATTGAGTGATGAGGAAACATGGGAGACCATTAAATGAATTTTATGCATTCATTGAATTATAAAATCTTATAAAGTCTTGGCAAATTGGTTGAAATTTGACTTGATAAAATTTCCTAGATTATTTTGTATTGGCTTTGGATTTTCCACATACTCTTACACTTGAATACCTTCTAAACAAAATTCAAACTAATTTTTTACTTTACTCATCACAACTACTTGTATGTTATTAAGTTCAAACCTCCTTAAAGTTACAATCTAGAGATGATTTAATAAATGTTTGTAATATACAATTGAGCACTTGAGAAAAGTGTTCAACTCATTTATCCCATGACATTTAGTGAACAATCTTTTCATAAATTATGTGGGACCTAACCATCCCCCTCGATCCAAAAATATTACTACAAAGAAGCTAGTTGTTTGAAGCATTACTTGAAATATCAAGTTTCAATAAATGGAAATTTTGAAAGCCATTCTTGTTGGAGATATTGGTTGAATAAACACAAAATTTGAAACTCACTCTCATTGGAATTGTCTCTCTACGTCTCATTGGCAAGTTTATATTTTTTTTCATGATTGTGAATGGTTTGTGCTGCTTTCCAAGGAAAAACCTTCAACATTTGTATTGCCGATTTATGGTGAAATTGCATTTATCTCACTTTGATCAATAGGGGAACCTATTTTATCATCCATTATATGGATATTCAATTAATATTTCTTAGAAGAGTTGACATCTCTCTCACTAATACATTGCTCAAAAGAGTTTCAATCATGAAGACAATGTAGATTATTGGATTGAGGTTTTTTAAAGTATGGCAATACATCCCTTTGTTTTTATGCTTTCTTTCTATGATTGTTGTTTGGAATCTCACTTATAATTTTTTTAATAAATTTAATCTTTAAAAGTAATATAGTTAGCTAGATTTTTTATTTATTTATTTTTTTTTTGTTAATTTGGATTTTTTAGGCTGGAGCGACTGAAGGACGCGCGTCTGGCTTGATCAGCGGCTAGGAATCTGCGTTCTGGTCTGCGGCCCATGGCTGCGCCTGGGGGAGGGAACCCCCCTCCCTCCATTCCTCTATCTGATGAAGAAGCCTTCAAGAGGCTTGTGAC
>LPNX011072710.1:104171-114984 GCA_001517045.1 Pseudotsuga menziesii
TACTTCAGAAATACTTTCCATGGAACTTTTTAGTATATTTCCTATCACTTTTCATTTGCATGATTGCATTTTTGTGTTTGTTGATAGACTAAATAAAATGGATAAGTTTATTCCTTGTCGTAAAACTAATTCTACTATTTACTTAGCCTGTATATTCTTTTAATTTGTTGGGTTATCCATTTTTCTTCCTAAAAATATTATGTCTAATCACGACTCATCTTTTGTGAGCTATTTTGGGCATTCTTTCTGAAAATCATTAAGAGCTAACCTTGATTTTTCCACTACTTTCATCCATAGACTAATGGTCAAACTGAAGTGGTCAACCATATGTTAGTGCAATATTTGCATTTATCATCATAAAACTCTATCCAATCCGCCACGCGCCCAGGGACATGCAAATTTCACTCTCCTATGCAGAGTCTAATAATGCCTTGACATCCCATTACTGGAATTGTTGAGATTTGGGATCGAATTGATTGTAGAGGTAGTGGGAGTCCCAAAAAACGATAAAGTAGTTGAAGAAAGATTTTTCCAAAAAAAAATTGTTGATAGAGGAGAACATCACTCCTGAACAAATACTCAAATTTGAAGCAAGAGAAAGTCTCTTCAGGGTGGTTGTCTCTTCACGGGTTACAGGGTTCGACAGGTCCGGGGTGCAAGAAAGTCGAAGAACCGGAAGAAGTGTATTCCAAACAGAGCGAGAGATTGTGTGTTGTTGGCCCACGGGGCTGAAACCTACGAGAGTTTGAGCTCTTTGCTTTGCAATGATCAACGTGATTTCTTGATCAGAAACGATGGACATAAGGTATGATTTTTATTTTTATTTTTATATTCCAATTGTGGTTTTGTTCATTCTGGTCGAAAATTGCATTCATTAATTGAATCCAATGTAATCAACAGGTGAGCGTTAAAGAACTGGCAGGGAAATATGTAGCTCTGTACTTTTCTGCCCATTGGTGCCCTCCGTGTAGATATTTCACCCCCGTCTTGACTGAAATCTATAAAAAGTTATTGGAGAAGGGGGACTTTGAGATCGTCTTCATTTCTGCAGATCGCGATGAGAAGTCATTCGAGGAATACCACCACACAATGCCATGGCTTGCCCTGCCATTCTCAGATGAAAATACAAGGAAGAAACTTAACCAAGCCTTTCAGGTCGATGGCATTTCGTGCTTGGTATTTTTAGACAAGGAGGGCAAAGCTATAACCACTGAAGGTGTAGAGATCATTGAAGAATATTGTGCTGGGGGATATCCATTCACTGCAGAGAGAATTGATGAGCTGAGGGCCAGAGAGGAGGCCCTAAGGGCTGCACAGACTGTAGAGTGTCTTCTGCTGTCCGATGAACGAGATTTTGTCCTTGGCAATGGAGGAAGAAAGGTGAGTTCTTGCCCTTTATGCTTGTGTTTTACTCTGCCTCTAAATCTGGATATGGTTTCTTTTTATGGTTTGTGTGAAGCAGCCATAGTAGAAGTAAATAAAAAAAATATGATCCAAACACTGCTATCAAGACTAAACAAACCCCAAGTATTGAAGTGGGCCACACAGAGCGCAAGTGCCCCCACTAGGAATGACAGTGCAGAAATAAATGTGCTCTGCCGCCCTTTGAGAAGGTAATGCACAAAAGTATAGTGACATGAATAAAAGGACCCTGTTCTTTTACATTTGATGGTAAAAAAGAGCATCATCATATCAGCAGGAAAGATAGTGATGTTAGTGACTTTGATGAGGAACTCACACGTTGGAGAAGAGAAACAGTGATCTCACATACAAACAATCAACCATCAATTAGTTTTTATGATTCAGTTAGACTGAACTCTAAGAGTGCTGAGGAGGTTGAATTAAAACGTGCTGAAGATGGTATAAATGCATTTAATGACATTAAATTTGACGGTAAAGAGGAGCAGCATCATGTCAGCAGCAAAGATAGCGATGCTAGTGACTCTGATGAGGATCTTACACCTTGGAGAAGAGCAACAGTGATCTCACATACAAACACTCAACCATCAACTAGTTTTTATGATTCAGTTAGTTTGAACTCTAAGAGTGCTGAGGAGGTCAACTTAAAACATGCTGAAATCAGTAGAAATGCAGTTAATGACATCAAATTTGATGGTAAAGAAGAGCAGCATCATGTCAGCAAGAAAGATACTGATGTTAGTGATTCTGATGATGAATTCCTACCTTGGAAAAGAGAAACAGTGATCTCACATACAAACACTCCACCATCAGCTAGTTTTTATGAATCAGTTAGACTGAACTCTAATAGCGCAGAGGAGATCAAATTAAAACGTACTGAAGATGGTAGAAATGTAGTTAACGACATTAAATTTGATGGTCAAGAAGAGCAGCGTCATGTCAGCAGGAAGGATACAGATGTGAGTGATTCTGATGAGGAATTCCCACCTTGGAGAAGAGATCCAGTGACTTCACATACAAACACTCAACCATCAATTAGCTTTTATGATTCAGTTAGACTGAACACTAGGAATGCCAAGGAGATAAAATTAAAACATACTAAAGATGGTAGAGATGCAGTAAATGACACTCCTCAGTTTGATGACTCGCCCCACGGGGAACCTTCAGCTATTAAAGGCATTTCACAATATACTGAGAATGCTTCTATAATGAAGTCGAGTTCTTCTGAAGAAGAACATAACCAGCTGTATTCTAAACTTCCACCATCTGAGCCTCCCAAACGCCCACCTCCAGGTGTTTCTACAGCCTCTGGAGCCCGGTTTCAATCATCCCTTTCGAATGGAAAGGTTTCAACAGTGTACGATTCATTGTCTGATTCAAACTCAAATGGGAAAGAGCAGAGTGGTCTAAGCACGAGAGGGAAACCAAGTTCAACTTTAAATGATTCTGGGAGGCATTTTGTTGAAGCCCATGCTAAAAATGGAAATTCTCAAAGGAACCTGCATCTGCCCAAGGAAAGAAGTAGCAGGCCAGATCATTATCATCAGCCTTCAAATAGAGTCTATCATCATGGTAATATACCTAGTGCAGGACCACAACGTTTAAGAAGGGAAGAGAAAGGTCATCTTGGTCATAGTAGTAGTCCTAAAATGCAGGAAACCGTTCCTAGCATCTCTGTTGAAGAATCACCATCAAGGATAGAAAATCTGAGTTCACATTCCAAAACTCCAGCACCTTACAGTTTTTATGATTCTGATGGCACAACCTCTGAGAGTGGAGAGGAGATTGAGTTGGAAAGATACAGTGACAGTACCAGTAGTAAGATTAACAAGCCTTCTCTCTTCAATGGTTCCTCACATGGTGCATCATCAGACTTCAAACATTATAGAACTTAGAAGTCACTGTATCAAAATAAATATTCACTCTCCAGTTTTTGAGTGTAATATGGCAGCGGAAAAGATTTGAATTTGGGTCTTCTTCACACAAACTTACCAACTCTCCTATAGGAGTCCTTGAAAATAAAAGTGAACTGGAACAGTATTGAGTCTTTCTTCAAAAAAACCCAAAAAAGAAAAAATTAGATCCCTAACTTATGGGTTTGTTATATGCACGAGGAGAGAGGCAAACTTGGGATGGGCTGTGCTGTATCTACCTGCTGAGGAAGGTGAGCTTTAGCTCACTCAAGGAGAATGCAGGAGGGAGGGGCGAATCTGTAGCATCTTGAACATAAACATGAAGTCAGCAGAGAAGATCCCTAGAATCTGTTGTGAATTCGTTGAAGAGGTGAATCACGCCAAGTAAACTGCTTGAATCAGACTGAAACAAACAGCAAGAGGGCTGCAAACAGCATGGAAAGCTGTGGTCACACTGGAAAGTGACAAAACATGTTCTGCTGCCAGATAAACCATGCGTTGTGGGACCTTCGGAGAAAGCAGATCAGAGATTTAATCAACCTGATACATTATATAGGATGATCATCTTTGATGCTTGATAATCAAATTGAGGTTGAGTTGCCTCATGTATATAGTTGTTAAGAGTGGGAAATAACCCTAGACTAGCTTCCGCATAAATGTTAACTGTCATAGGAGGAAACTCAACTTTAACATCAAAGTGCACTAATGTAAATTAATTGAAACTCAACTTCAACATTAAAGTGCACTAATGTAAATTAATGGAAACCAAGATGAAATTTCCACCATAACACAAAGTTACAAACACTTTATAATATGATATAAATGATATTTCCATGGATGCAAATCCAGGATTATTTTCTGTTATCTGATCATTGATTTCCTTCTTTATATGTATACGAATGACTATGGGAAGTATCGCAGTTATACTATTGATATTGATATTGTAGCAATTTGTTTGTTATTCTTTACAGCCTGGGACTGCTCAGCATGGGTTCGCACATATGCATTATTCTTGGAAGTACGTCTGGAGTGCTATAGAGTTTTGAAGTATGATGTAGAAGCTGAGCGGTTACCATCAAAGGCATCAAATGGACAGGATAAGGTATGCAGTGCTGTGGCATATGTAGGATTTAATATAAATTATATTTAATTTGCTCTTTCTTGATCACATTGAAGATATATTTCTTGTTTTACCATTGTTCACAGGATCATAGCAGAACAAGAGACTTGGATAATGAGGATTTGTTAGAGCATCTGCCTGCCTTGCAACAATTACTCTACCGCCTTGTTGGCTGCCAGGTATTGTGTGATAGTGTTGAGTTTTTAAAAATTAGTGGAATTTATCAGTAACTGCACTATTTCTTGTGTGCTTCTTTTAAAATTTGCATTCTTCTTATGGACATTTCTCAAACAATTTTTACCCAGTTTAGTATGTTGCCATGGTGTTGTGATTGCTTTAATTACATTTAAGCCATTGTTTTCAGCCAGAGGGAGCAGCTGTTGGCAATTATGTCATTCAATATGCCTTGGCATTGGTAAGTTTTAAGTTCATTCTCTTTGTTTTGCTGATAATCCTACAGTCTACATTTTTGCATTGATGAAAATATGTTTTTTCTAGTGTCTTGACTGATATCTGGATGACAAGACAGTATGAAAGGAAATTTTAAATTGCCAGTACTTGTCACTACCTGGGAGTTGTCTGTCATTTTTAGCAATGTGAAAAATAGGGATTCAGGAGTTCGTTAAATTTGCGTTTTAAATATGGATGTTTGAGTTTTCTGAGATTAAATTAGTGATGCATGTTATCCAAGTGAATTAACCACAACTTGCAAGTAATCAGAAATGATGTATTTTAGGGCTGGAATTGCCAATTTTACATTTACTGTATGCTTTTACATTGCTGTTTAGTTGCTTGCTCATTTGTTTGTAGGTCTTGAAGGAAAGCTTTAAGATTTATTGTGCAATCAATGATGGTATTATTAATCTGGTGGACAAGGTATGATTGATTGCATTTTATGGTCTCATTTATCTTAAGTTTTTCAATATTATCTTTGTACAAGATGTATGTGGATTTCTTCTTGAGGATATGTTTTGATCGATACCTATATTTGATTTTAGTATTTTGAGATGCCAAGACACGAAGCCATCAAAGCCCTTGATATTTATAGGAAGGCTGGTCAATGGGTATATGTTGTTTCTGGTTTATTTTTTTTGAACTTTTTTGTCTAATTTTTGTTATTTGTCAAATTGGTCTATTGGCCAATAAACTGGCTGTAAGAGTTATATGTGCTACCTGATTAGTTATAGATATTTGACTGTTAATATTAGGCTACAGTTAAGTTTGTCATTATCAAATAAAAGCATATTGTATGACAGTGGAGTGCAACTGCTTAAAAAATTAGTCAGACACATCATGCATCTTTCTAAACAGAAGAATTAATAGATTATTTTTCAGCCTTCATCATTATAATGGGTGTAGGTTTTGCATGCAGGCGGAGAGTCTGTCTGAATTTTATGAAGTTTGCAAAGGCCTAGAACTTGCCCGAAACTTCTAGTTCCCAATATTGGGTCAGGTATTTGAACCATCTGAAACATTCTCTGTAAAGTTAGATGGGAACAAATTGATAGTTGTCTAAGCTATTAGTGGATCATACAGAAAATTAGTTTAATGCATGTTCTGAACTACATAGACTCATTGCATTTCAATCTCTGATGCAGCTACCTCAGTCATTTCTAGCAACAATGGAAGAATATGTTCGAGATGCCCCTCGTGTCGTTCCTGTAGCAAGAGAGGTGCTGGTAAGCAATAATGTTCTATTAGATTCCACACTAATATCTCAATTTTCAATTATGTTTTTAGTTATTGAATTCATTTTATATTATTTCAAATTCGACATTACACATTAGAGTTGCATTGTGAATTGAATCTGGTAGATGTGCAACTTGCTTTAAACATTGGCCTGTTGTGATGCTATGTTTTGTCACTTTGTGGTTTCTTGCTGGTTTAAACTATTTTCAATTCTGTTTATTTGACTTATATTGTCTCAATAGGTTTAATATATCAAAATTTAGACGTTTTCCAAATTTTGGATAGATCACTCTTATCTCATTGGCTGTAAATTCTGCTACCCTCTTCATGCCCACCAACTTTGTATGTTTTATATATTGTAGTTTCTTGGTCTTTCTTGTTCCAGTGGTTTTGGCCAGATGGTTTTCTAACAAGAGTAATGTGCAAGGTTATGAGTGTCTCTGAAGAAAATAAACATTTGCATATATCTGGATTCTGCATTTAATTTGAATATGCATTTATTTGTATTGGAAAAATAATTAAAGTGATCAATTTAATCATTTTTGTATGATCAGATTAAACCACAAGTTTTGGCAATTATAAGAATAAGGTGACTGCAAGGCTTGCCCTCTAGTACTTAGCCATTCAGATGGCTTTTTCTTTTTGTATATCTCAGTAATTCTACTTAGGTTTATGGAGGTAGGGAATTTGATTTAATTTTAAATTATATATTAATGTCCTCTAGTGGCCATAATTTACCAAAGAGACTATAAAAAGTACAAAGACAAGTGAATATTGAGAGTGCTAAAGCATCTCTCAGAGAACTGTAGAAGAAATAAAAGAATACATATAGTGCCANTAACATATAGTGCCAAAAGAGATGCAATCAAATCACAGTAAGCCTAAAAAGAACAAAATGGATGAGGAGGGTTCGAAGGGCATCAAGGATAGAAGCCCTAAACCAATAATGTTGTCAACTGTCATCATTTTTGACATCCAAGGCCAAGAAGAAGTGGGTGATGAGATTCCTGAATCCTGACAATCACCAGTTATGTGTGTTGTATTCTGCGTTGCCTGTCTAACCTAGTGTTGGAGATTCTGATTTACTCATGCTGCCTCTTGTAATTGGAGCCATTTAGAAGCAGAAGTAATATAAGATAAGATAATTTTGTTAATGTCCAACGAATGACTACAAAAGTAGGTCAATGGGACTAAAAGGGTACAACTAATGTGAGTACAAGAGGAAATCAGATTAGAATCAATTGGCTGACAAGATCTGTCTCTCATATTCTTTGTGCTACATATTTGGTCTTTGTACTATGTGAAAATTCTCAAGGAGATGTGGGAGTCTCTACACTTGTAGTGATTAGGATCATAGATTTCATTATAGATATGGCATTTGAAGATGAAACTGAATTTTGACTTATGTTCCTGGATACAGTCTATAAGTTGGATGCTTCCTTAGAAGTTTATTATCGGTTTCCATGTGTNTTTTTACTTATGTTCCTGGATACAGTCTATAAGTTGGATGCTTCCTTAGAAGTTTATTATCGGTTTCCGTGTGTAGCTGATGGGAATAAAGTTATAAGCCTAAAGCTAGTCTGAAGGGACTCTCAGGCTTTAAGGTGATTGCAATATGTTATATCCTAGAATACAAACAAGACCTTCCTTGAAGTGGATGTAGATGCAGAATTAATGATAAGATTTTTGGAGTTAGGGTTTCTCTTGGCTCAGTCCATGTGGCTTTTGAGTATGCTTTTTATATCTCAAGGAGATATGGGAGTCTCTACACTTGTAGTGATTAGGATCATAGATTTCATGATAGATACGGATTTTGAAGATGAAACTGAGTTTTGACTTGGGTTTCTGGATACAGTCTATAAGTTGGATGCTTCCTTAGAAGTTTATTATATGTTTCCATGTGTAGCTGATGGGAATTAAGTTATAAGCCCAAAGCTAGGCTAAAGGGACTCTCAGGATTTAAGGTAATTGCAATTTGTTATATCCTAGAGTACAAACAAGGCCTTCCTTGAAGTGTATGTAGCTGTGGAAGTAATGATAAGAGTTTTGGAGTATGCTCAGTCCATGTGGCCTTTGAGTATGCTTTTTATATCTCTATTTTGGTACTTCCTTTAAGATTTATGTTAGTGAGCTGGGGGTGTTGATGAAGAACTGAGGGGAGAGGCTTCTCAAATCTAGCTATTAATGATACCTTGTCAGAAAGATGCATAAGAATTAGAGGGCCAGGTATGGATGTCTATTACAACTTGAGTTGAAGTTTGCCAAGCATCGAACCCCATGGAGTATCCATGGCATGGGAAGTCATGGAAATGGGGAGGGGGCAGACACTGTACTCAACCAAAATGATAGAGTGCAACCATGCAAGACTGTTTTCTTTTCTTGAATATGTTTTGAGAGCATGGTAATGACTCAATGAGTACCCTCTCAATGTGGTTGTAACCTGTTTGCTGGAGGTATGGCCCTCAAATTATTCAATTGTAAAAGAGACTTGTCACAAGTGTGAAAAACATAAATCTTACCTTTAGTATCTTGAAATTGAAGTTGGAAACATTGTCTTACCAAGGTTGTTAATACTGGTTATCCTTGAGACAACATTGATTCTGTTGTCAGGATCAAGCTGAAAGATGGGCTAAAAGACAATGATGTCCACACATTTTTTTTTAATGGAACCCCGTAAAAAAGGCAACCACCTACAGCGCCCTGTGGGGTTTGAAATCCAATTTTTTAGTTCATTAATATAAATTCCAAAGAGTGTGGGTGAGATTGGTCACCCTTGCTTGAATCTTATGGTGGTGTTTTTGTAGTTTGTGTTGCTCATCTTGGTACCAACCCTGCAGATAATCTTGTTGTAGAGAATCATGACCAAAGAGATCACAAGTCTGGGGATCTGTTTTTATGCCAAAGTGCACGGAAGATTTGTGTAATAACTTTAGGCAAACTGACCCTTGTTACAGTTGGAAAGCCTCACCATTTGGAATGGTTATTTCTAGTCTCACGGGGTGTCCTGAAAAGGTGAATGCTTCCATCTAATCAACAAATTTGCACAAAGTACAAGATGATCATCGACATACAAAAGATCCACTCTTGTGCTGCCCTTAAATAGTTCAAGACCTAAAATGAATTTGATTAAACTTGGTTGGTATCAGATTCTGTAGACAGTTGTAACAACAAAATAACAGAAAAAGGGTGAGGTGAATGTCCATCCTAACTAACCATAACACTGCAACGCAATTTAATCAGTGACAACCAATGGATTCAAGGAGCTAAAATAAAGCATAATTGGACCAAATCACATTTTAACCACGAAATTAATTATTTCATAGCGAATCATAGGTGAAATGCTACCATGGATCTCCTTTCTTAAAGTGGACGTAGTGGTTTGAGATCTGGAGGATGAAAAGAACTTAGTGGTATGCTGCTACAACACTGCCCACAGAAGATTATTGTCCAACCCATAAACTATTTCTCAAATATGTATATAACTTTCTGTTAGTTTTCTAACCCCAGGTTTGATCTATAATCTCAATAATTTACCCTCAACAATTAATTACATTCACCATTAACTGCTGAATATGATAATTGCAAATACACTGGAATATAACTTATATGCAGCGGAAACATAAACAGTAAACAACCACATTCAAGCAGTCATTTTAACACAAGATGTTTGGGAAATGCCCCTGGAAAAACCCCAAAGGGAAACCTGTCCACGAGAGAGATTTTATTATGCTCAGCCCACTGAAAAGAAATCTGGAAACAGCAAATATAAATCTTTACCAGCCTAGAAAAATGTGCCAGAATGAGATGTACGACCTCCACAAACAGTACATCCTCCACGACAATAAATTCTAGTCTCGAAATTCATGCCCAACAGTACCAAACAGTGCACAAGCAGTATGGCCCAGCAACAGTGAGAAACTCATTTAGTATGGCCCTTCTTCCTCTCACACATGTGGCTGTACAGAACAGACCATATGCTGTTGTACAGACAATGATTTCTTTGCCTTGATTTTCGTGCCCAGCTGCTGCTTCTATGATTTCTATCCTTGCTCTTTCTTGGGATTAGTGCCTCTTCCACACCTTGCAATTTGTGCCTTGTCCCTTCTAACTGTAGTCTTTTCCTCACTCTTCTTTTCTTCAGCTCTCACCTCTCTCATTCACTTGTGTGTGTCTAAACTCTCCTACTTCTCTTTTTATTAATTGTGAGAATGACTCTCTCTTCACTTTCCCAAGTTACTTTGTCTCTTCACCTCCCAAGTGACTCTTCACTTTCCATGGGTGAGATAAATTACACTTTTGTGAAATGAAATCATTTTCACTGACACTTTAACAAAATACTCACATTCACTTTATAACATTAAAGTAAATGTCTAGGAGAGTCACCTAGGTCCTTTCTACATGCCTAGACACCAAGAAATGTAGAAGACCTTCCTCGCTACAAATTTCAACACTTTCATCGCCTCCAACCAAGTCATCCTTACTGCTGGAAAAAGGAAATAAAACACCCTAAAGCTCAGAAGCTCTGCATGCAAATCACTTTGGATTAAATTGCTGTGTAGAGGAGTTTTTTTTATGTTTTAGAATGCTTTTAAGTTTTCTTGCTGTTCATTCGCTATAAAAAGCATTGCATTCTATTCCCATCTAATCCTCCTTGATCTCTTAGTTGTTGTTT
>LPNX011072713.1:0-59398 GCA_001517045.1 Pseudotsuga menziesii
AGAGTTTTTATTCAAACCTAACTTGGATCACTAAATAGCATTCTCATTCAAGCATTTAAAATGTAGTAAGACAAAATATAATTTCATATTAAATTAACTATCACGATATTTTATTGAATAAACCCTTGGAAAATATTAAAGGGGTCATTGGGCATCCAAAATACATGGACTTTCCATAATAATGTTATAATCATGTTAGCATGTGTTGGTACCATAATCCACTAAATATAACATAATCATATTTCTTATATATAGCATCATAAACATGTGTAGATAACATAGAGTAAGAGGAGAAAGCTTAAGGATGTCCACTTAAGAGGAACATATACATAATACAATTAGAATCATAAGAGATATCTTGCAATTTCAATGCCCTCAGTAACCATTGCATTCTAATATATGATTTCAATATGAATTGCATCATCATTTTCTTGATTTTATATGGTTAGTGTGGTGAAATTATTTAAGATTTTTTTTTTTGGGTATAATATGCAAGTTTCAAAAGAGTTGTAATTTATTTCTTGAAGATTTTTTTTTTCCAATTTAGGGGTTGATTTTAATTTTTTTGTAAACAACACTATGTGATGTTTAGGCCATGGCTCTATTTTTTACCCCCCCAAAAAATGTGTATACTCGTATCAACACTTTTCTATTTGGGGGGTGTTTTTGGTGTTTTTTATGCAAAAATCATTGTTTTTATGGCTAGAGTTCTTGTTCTTAGTATAAAGTTCCCGTTTCATAGTATAAGTGGTTTCTCATGTAATGATATATTGCAGCAGACTATTACTTCACAAGGTTGGATATTGTACACTTATTGAATTAAGATTAGTGTTATGCTCCAATTTCAGTCTCCTTTGGTGTGAATTTTGCATGTTTATTAGCAATTTTGTGAGTGTAAGTGTTCTATCTCTTGGGTTCAATTTCCACATGGTATCAGATCCTTTGTAGATCGATTTCTCACCTTCCTTATTTCTATTGTAGGTTTGACATATTGACCAGGAGAGCATTCTGCTGACTGGAGGGAAAAGTTTATGAGCTATGGACCAATCTTAGAACATCATTTTGACTCGATTCAATTTCTTTGAGTGGAAAGATGAGATGGAGATATTGTTGAGAGACAAAGGTCTCTACAGGGTGACTATGGAAACTGAGGCAGAGCCCAATGCAGTTGCAAAGAAAATTAAATGGAACAACAAGAGGGATGAGGCCTATGGTCTTTTGTGTCTGAGCATTTCAAGAGACCTCCTCTTCCATCTTGATGGATTGACATCACCTAATGAAGTGTGGGAGAAGATAGAAGTGATTTTTAGAAAGACAGATGAGATGAGAGGACATCAAATTGAGAATGAGCTGATCTCCTTGAGTCCCAGTAGCTTCAAATCATTGTAACTCTACTTTTCCAAGTTTAAGGCCATTGTTTTGCAGTTGAAAAAGTGTGGGATTGAAAAGAAGGAAGAACAACTAGTTTTGTCCATACTCTCTAAGCTTGGTCCTGACTCTTGAGTGCTTGTTTTGACCTTCCATGCTACCAAGTTGACAGCTCGATCTTGGAAAATGCCTAAGCTTGCAGAGTTAATGGAATCCCTCACACAAGAGCAAGATAAGTTGGTGGTGATGGGAACCATCAAACCTTCCAAATACCAATATTTGGTTGTTGGAGATTCAAGGGTGGATTCAAAAAGAAAGAAAAACTCCAAGTCTCAAGGGTGGATTCAAGTCTCAAGAGGATCCCCAAGGTTCCAAGAAAAACTCCCATAAGAAGAAGAACAAAGGAGAAATGAGCAAGTGCACATACTGTAGTAAGGGCTATCATCCTGAGATCTCTTGTATGAAGAAGCAAATTGACATGTTGACCCAACTCCTGGATGTTAGTTTTTCATCATATAAGCTAGCATTATGATATTAGGATTTTTTAACTGAGAGAATAACAAGAGCAGCAATAGAACATAAGCACAACACAAGAGGCAACAGAAACAAAGAATTTTCCTTGGGGAAACCATAAAGGAGAAAACCCTACAACTTCCTCAGAGATAGAATTAGCACCAAAGGTAAAACCGGAAAACAGTAAGATGATCTCTCGACAGTAGCAGTTTCTCTCTCTCACACTGAGAGAGCTTCTTCTCTCTCACTCATGCACCCCAGTGAGTGAGTGCGAGTGTTGCAAGTGAGATAAATAGAGAGGCTCACTCTCTATTTATATTCTTTCATTCACTTGAAGTGCACTCCAACATGTCAGCCTCACTTAACAATTACTTACTAGAGCCGACATCTCTAGAAGTGTCTAATAACCCTAGTGCCCCACCACTTATGGTGACTTTGCCTCCTCCAACCAATAGGAGGGTAACATAATGGTGGAGACTATTGCCCTGACTTAAAATGACTCACCTAGGGTTGACTTCACTAGGATAGTCTAATAACCCAAGGGTCCCACAACTATGGGGACTTTAATCCTTGACCAATAGGAGGGTTACCCACAATGACTTGACATGACTTTCTGATTATAGAAACTTCCCGGAATAAACATCAGGGTATGACATGACTCAAATACATTACAATACATCCTGGAATGAACATCAGGTTACAATAGATAAGAAATACAAGTGAATACATTACAGAGTTAAAACTACATCAAAACTGGAGAAGAATAATATCTCCCTTCCTTATTGCTCAAAGACGAGTCAGCTAGCCTTCTTTTGCAAATCGATTATGGAGAGAGAACCAAAAAGTAAGAAGCCCTAGATTATGTAGCTACACAATGTCTTCTTTTCAAGGTGGCTCTAATACCATCTTAACTTTTCATATGCTTAGCTAAGACATTAGTACTTCATTTCATTTTCATAACAAAAGCATATAAACAGGATCATTGAAAGGTAGACAAGCACAACAATACAAAAGGAACACAAAGATTTATCCTGGGAAAACCCTAAAGGGAAAAACCCAGCAAAATCTTCCTCAATATAGATGCCCCAAAAGGATAAAAGATAAAACCAGCAAGGAGATCAAAGCCTGATCCTCCTCCTTCTCCATCTACTTCTCTTCTCCACTAATGCGCTACACAAGTGAGAATGTGTGTATCACAAATGAGGAGCACCACACCTCTATTTATATTCACCCATTAACTTGAATTAACTCATTCAACATGTAGGCTCAAGTTAAATCATGTAGGCTCGAGTTACACATGTAGGCTCAAGTAACCACACTGGGGTGCTAATGACCCACCTTTACAATTAGAGGGGACTACCCCATGAATCTTATTAGTTCTTCTGATTAGAAGCATCGAGGTACAAGATAATACAAGTGGTTCTCCCAGTAGGACCATCGGTGACCACAAAAGATACATATAGAATATTCTTCAAAGTTACAATATTTCAACATTCCCCCTTAACGAGAAGGGTATTCTACAACAACATCAACAACAACAATAGTAGGAGAGAGATAGAGGACATCATCAGCATCATCAGGGTAACACATCTATAAATCATTGGAACCTTTTCAACATTATGTAGTCTTCATCTTCAATCTTCAGTCTTCATCATCATTAATACTTTGACTGCTTCGATCAGCAACATCTTCAGCACTTTGACCTTTCGATCAACAACATCATCTTCAGCACTTCGAACTTTCGATCGGAAACATCATCTTCAGTACTTTGACCTTTCGATCAGCAACATCATCTTCAGTACTTTTATCTTTCGATTAGCAAAATCATCTTCATCACTTTGACCTTTCGATCAGCAACATCATCTTCAACACTTTGACCTTTCGATCAGTAACATCATCTTCAACACTTTGACCTTTCGATCAGAAACATCATCTTCAACACTTTGGCCTTTCGATCAGCAACAACATCATCATCATACTCTTATCTTTTGATAAGAAACATCATCATGAAAACATCATCATCATCAAAACATCATTATTATCAAAACATCAACATCATCAAAACATCAACATCATCATCATCAAGACATCAACATCATCAAAACATCAACATCATCATCATCAAGACATCAACATCATCAAAACATCAACATCATCATCATCAACATGATCCTTCCTTTCATAATTACGGGAAAAACATGTCTGTGGTACTCAGACGATCCTTCCTGTCATAATTACAGGATTTAGGTCTTTACGGAGTTACTAATGATCCTTCCTTTCAGAATTACGGGTTCAACACATCTATGGAGCTTAGATGATCCTTCCTTTCAGAATTACAGGATCAAGTCTTTATGGAGCTACTAACGATCCTTCCTTTTGGAATTGCGGGATTTAGGTCTTTACGGAGTTACTAACGATCCTTCCTTTTGGAATTACGGGATCAACACATTTGTGGAACTCAGATAATCCTTCCTATTGGAATTACGGGATCAACACATCTGTGGAACTCAGACAATGCTTCTTGTTGGAATTACAGGATCAAGTCTTTACGGAGCTACCAATGATCCTTCCTTTTGGAATTATGGGATTTAGGTCTTTACGAAGTTACTAATGATCCTTCCTTTCGGAATTACGGGATTTAGGTCTTTACGGAGTTACTAACGATCCTTCCTTTCTGAATTATGAGATCAACACATTTGTGGAACTTAGACAATCCTTCCTATTGGAATTATGTGATCAACACATCTGTGGAACTCAGACAATCCTTCCTATTGGAATTACGGGATCAAGCCAATGATCCTTCCTTTCGGAATTGCAGGATTTAGGTCTTTACAAAGTTACTAACAATCCTTCCTTTCAGAATTACGGAATCAACACATATGTGGAACTTAGACAATCCTTCCTCTAGGAATTACGGGATCAACACACGTTCTTGAGTACCGAATTCATCGGATCCGTTCTGAACCGAAGTTCAAGGATGATACAATCCTACCACCTTCTCGATGACCTAAGTTCACCGGATCCATTATGAACTGAAGTGCAAGGATGATACAATCCTGCCACCTTCTCGATGACTGAAGTTTTCCAGATCCATTCTGAATCGAAGTCCAAGGATGATACAATCCTGCCACCTTCTCGATGACCGAAGTTCACCAGATCCATTCTGAATCGAAGTCCAAGGATGATACAATCCTACCACCTTCTCGATGAACAAAGTTCACTAGATCCTTTCTAAACCGAAGTTCAAGGATGATACAATCCTGCTACATTCTCGATGACCGAGGTCACCAGATCACTTCTAGACACATGTCCCAGGATGATACAATCCTTCCACCTTCTCGATGAATGAAGTTCACCAGATCCGTTCTGAACCGAAGTTCAAGGATGATACAATCCCGCTACATTCTCGATGACTGAGGTCACTGGATCACTTCTGGACACATGTCCCAGGATGATACAATCCCTCTTCATTCTCAAAGACTGAGGTCTCTGGATCACTTTAGGGAAAGTGCCCAGGGATGATACAATCCCACTGCAACATCACTACTCCCCCTTTCAGGGAAGGTATTTCCGAACCACACCAATCTTGTCTCAAAAAATGTTCAAACTTTACTCGAGACAAAGTTTTCGTCAACACATCATCATCTAGACCACCAGCATCTACATCTTCAGTATGTGAATACCGAACTATCACCATCTGTATCTCCAGTATGTAAATATTGAAAGCATCATCATCTATATCTTCAGTATAGCAATACTGAAAGCATCATCACCTCTATATTCAGTATAGAAATACGGAGTCACCATCATCTGCATCTACAATATGTAAATACTGAAACATCATCTATATCTTTAGTATGGGAATACTGAAACATCATCATCTGCATCTTTATCTTGTATGTAGAAATATCGGATTTCTATGTGTTACGATGGAACACAGGGTTCTCTGTTATCACAACTCTCGTTATCACATAGAATCAATGTAGTATCCATCTTCAGGTCAAGGATACCTGATATCATCTTTCGAAGCCATATGGCTTCACAACTTAGCAGAGCAATCTGCTATGTATTTTACTTTTGTTGTTCTAAGAGAAACAATGGACTGTTTCCTGCTAAACCATGAACTCATAGCATACCCCAAACAAAAGCATCTACTTGATGTGCTTTTCCTGTCTGGGATACTTCCAACCCAATCTGCATCTGTATAGCCATACAATCTGTAGTCATGGATACCATCATAGTATGGACCAAGGTCTATAGTCCCTTTCAGATATCTTATCACATGTTTTGCAGCTACTAGGTGAACCTGTCTTGTTTGAACAAGATATTGAATTAAGGTGTTCACAACAAAACAAATGTCTGGTCTGGTATTTGTTAAGTACATCAATGACCCAATGATCTGTCTGTAATGAGTCGCATCCACTAACTCTGATGAGCCATCAGCTAACAACTTCAAGTTGGAGTCCATGGGTGTGGCCATGGCTTTGGATTCCAACATATTGAATCTCTTCAATATCTCTAGCACATACTTTCCCTTGTTGAGAAATATATCTTCTAAACTTCGTCATATCTCTAGACCTAGGAAATAGTGCATTAACCCAAGATCTTTCATCTCAAATTCTTCTGCTAGTTTCTTCTTTCTTTCCATGATCTATTTCTCCTTCCCTGTCAAGAATAAGTCATCCACATATAATAACAGGATGACAGGTTCATCTTCTACAACCTTGAGATAAAGGTTAGGATTAGCTTTACTCTTGGTAAAGCCCATAATTGACAGGAAACTGCCTATCCTTCCATACCAAGCTCTGGGAGCTTGCTTCATGCCATAGAGGGCCTTATTCAACTTACATATATGAGTCCACCTTTCTTCAACTTCAAATCCTTTCGATGTAAAACTCTTCCCCAATCATACCATTAAGGAAGGATTGTCTTTACTTCATCATGGAAGCAACTACCATCATAGTTCTGAAGGAAGTGTACCTTGCTTCCTAGAGTAAGTGTCTCTTCAGAATTAATTCCCTCTTTCTTATAGAAACCTCTAGCCACAAGTATTTCCTTACTTCTATCAATGACATATTTTATCTTTCAAATCCATTTGTAAGATACCACATTCTTGCTTTCTGGTTTGAGTACTATATCCCAAACATCATTCTAGTATTCTTTCATCATGAAATCTTCCATGAGTTCATCTTGTCAAATCATCAACATATCCTAGTCTTCTGCACTCAACTTTGAAGGTTGGAACCCACTTTAACCTTGGTAAAGTATCGATCCATCACGAAGCTATCCATCATGTCATACCATGTCGAACTCAGATATCTTCTGTAGTCACTCCCCCTGAAGTGGAGTATCATCTTCCCTCTACATTCTGTATAGGTGGTTCTATGCTTGATATATACTGGTCAATAGAGTATGTCATGTCATAGTCTATTCTTTCTGAGGCAAATCACGAACCTTGCTTTGTATACTTGTTCTTGTAGATCAATATGGAGGATACTACGTACTTCCCTTTATGTCTCGAAATCATATCATATACATCATTCCCCATGATCAACTATTATTATTTGATCATAGCATTATTTTCTTCATCTTGAGTTATGTCTCATACCCATGGTGGTCTTCATCCTTCGAGGTGGATCTACTGCTCTCTGAAGCTCTTTCTTCCTTCATGGTGTCTCTGACCCTGGGAGCTTCAAATTTTATTGGAGTGAATTTTGAATTGTCATCACTTGTTCTTCGGAACAAGTCTCATCCTTCTTGTAGGAGGTTGTATAGGAACTTTCCTACAATTCAAATGCACCAGTTGCATGGTTAGAACTACTTCATAAAACATATGCATAACGACAAATTCTTATGCATCATGCAACTGTTTAGCCAATAAAAAATTCATCCATATCTCACGGAAACTTTCTAGATGACATTATTGATATTGTGCATTAATCCAATATGTCATGTAAAGAGGTTTCATTCTAGATAACTAGCAATGGAGAGATGTATAGCACCATGAGCTACTTATGCATATTAGTAGTATACAGTCATTAATGCAAACAATCTATCATGCATAACACATCAACTGAATATGCATAACAAAACAATATCATTAAATGACAATTGAATACTTATCTTTTGTTTATTTTGTGGGTAGAATCCTTCTTGGTCATTCTCCTTCATCATCTTCTTCATTCATGAAATCATCATTTCTTATCCAAATGATAAGATGGATAAGAGGTTCGTCAAGAATTGAGTTCTTCATATTCCTCATCGCTTGAGGGATCTTCTTTGAATGGTGAGAGCTTGATCTTCAATTTGCTCCCATCTTTCTTCTTCTCTTCTTATGAGACGAGCTTCTTCTTATTCCTAAATTCAACTGAAAGTAATCACTTTCTTCTGGCACACATTCCTCACATGAATGAATTCCATGATCATGGGAGGCCATTCAAGGTGGCTATCACCACTTCTGCATTCTTTGCTTCTTCTTCTACCGCTTCAAGATGTTATGCATTCTGGATCTTCACATTCTTCAACTATTTTCTCAAATCCATCTTCTGAATTATGTTCTTATCTTCAAATAGCTTGATCAAGGAATCAAACATATTTGGTGTCTTTAGGGAAGACACTTGTGGTACAAGTTGATCCATGATTGAATCAATAGTGATCTTCTTGGCCTTGATCAAGTTCTTCTTGTGTAAGGCTTTGAGGCTCGTCTCCCTCTAGAACTGGAACCTCTCTACTCATGTAGGTGTCCAATTCATTTTCTTCAGAGGGATCAAATACTTTCATTCTTGGAAGTTTTCAACTTCACCAAGCTTATCATCAAGCTGATGTGATAGATCACTTTTAAATGAGAACCTCAAATGCAAATAGCAAAAGATTAGATCTTACCGATTTGAGGTGTCCATCCTGCTTCTGGAGCTGGCTGATCTAGGGTTTGTCAGAGAAACCCTAATTTTCAAAACTTGGAATATTTCAGATATGATTGGATATAAATATATATATCTTCAAATGGAGCTGTCCAATGTACTCCTTTTCTGAAAATAGTGGAGGGAAGCTTCCCGAACAGGAAGCCCTAGTTTTCCAATTTCTTCTGCAGAAATGCCTGTTACTGTTTTTGTGATATCTCTGAAGTTACTACTCCTATGTGTCTGAAATTTCACACTGAGGTAAAATTTCATGTCCCTGATCCAAAAACATAAGTTTCATCATAATTGGTTTAACCAATTAGGATTTATGATCATTTTTCCAAGGTGACCTGTTACACGACTGTTTAGATTAGTGAAGTTGTACGGCATGCCACGTGTCACTGGTTCATCTTCAGGTTCTGAAATTCAGACCATAGAAAGTAAATTCCATGCTATTTTTGGAAAATCTTCAGGAATTCCATTTGGACCTCTGTATCCCAAGATATAGCAATTTTCCCTAGGTGTCCTGTTTAGGGATGAATTCTAGAAGAGGATGGAACCCTAACTTGAAGGGATCATATCTCCTAGAATATAGCGAATCTGAGGTGGAATGTTGGACACAGTGTTCATCAGGATTATATATTCCATATTTTCAATTTTTAGCTCCTGAGACTTCTTCAATAGTGGGATACAATTAATATACCAAAACTTAGCAGTTTTAGTATTTAGGGTTTTTCTAGCTCCGGGTCAAACTAGGGTTTGACTTTCCCGGAGTTTCACCCAACCAAAAATCTTGATCTAGGTATCTAAACTTAGATTTTTATGAGGAGATAAATCCTATGTTGGGCTCACTCAAAAATTCTTCTTCTGCAAGAAGCCCTAATTTCCCACACCGAAAACTGAAAATGCTCGGAATCGAATTCCGCTTCGACAGAAAGATGCGGCCTTCAATAGAGAGTCACCCTAGCCTTATTTTGCTGATTGATTGTGGAGAGAGAACCAAAAAGTAAGAATCCATAGATTCTATAGCTGGACAATGTGTTCTTTTTAGGGTGGCTCTGATACCATGTTAACTTTTCATATGCTTAGCTAAGACATCAGTACTTCATTTCATTTTCATAACAAAAGCATATAAACAGGATCATTGAAAGATAGACAAGCACAACAATACAAAAGGAACACAACTATTTATCTTGGGAAAACCCTAAAGGGAAAAACCCAGCAAAATATTCCTCAATATAGATGCCCCAAAAGGATAAAAGATAAAACCAACAAGGATATCAAATCCTGATCCTCCTCCTTCTCCAGCTACTTCTCTTCTCCACTAATGCACTACACAAGTGAGAATGTGTGTATCACAAATGAGGAGCACCACACCTCTATTTATATTCACCTGTTCACTTGAATTAACTCATTCGACATGTAGGCTCGAGTTAAATCATGTAGGCTCGAGTTACACATGTAGGATCAAGTAACCACACTGGGGTACTAATGACCCACCTTTACAATTAGAGGGGACTACCTCATGACTCTTATTAGTTATTCCAATTAGAAGCATAGGGGTATAAGATAATACAAGTGGTTCTCTTGTTAGGACCATCGGGGACCACAAAATATACATATAGAATATTCTTTGAAGTTACAATATTTCAACATTTTGACGGACCCCGCTACCCCAAAAACAAGAAATACCTAAAAAATGTGATGATGACATCATCATCATGTTTTTTCAGGTATTTCTTGTTTTTAGGGTATAAGGGTCCATCAAAAGTATGTAGTGTGGGTACTCGTTGGATGCAGAATCAAATTCCGCATCCAACGAGCTCTCCCAATCAAAATTTGATTAAAAACACAGGGAGATATGTCAACAACACGAACAAAAAAAGTAGTTTTTTTTTATGACAAATATGTCAATTCAACCATTATGGTTGACTCATTTTATTGGAATTCTATTGGGTCTTGAATTCCAACTCAAAAGAACTTATTGTTGGCGTGTTTTCTTATAATGCCCATTTTAGACCCCAAATTTCCTCTAATGGAGGACAGAGAGAGAGTACATGACTTGGTTGATGGATCATCAAGCTCACCTCGCTTCATCATAGACTCTGGAGATTTAGACATATGCTTTTGAAAAAAGAGACATTCTCCTCTCTTGATATGTCGAGAGGTCCACCAATAGTTTTGGGAGATGACTCTCTCACTGATAGTTTGGGGAAGGGAAGGGTTGATCTTGACCATGATAAGTTCAATAATGTGTTGTGTGTTCCAGGTCTTGCCTCTAATCACTTGTCAGTGTATCAGATGAATCATAATAGGTCTCCAAAGAATGTCATATTCTCCCCTGATGATGTTGAAATCACTGATATTTCAAATGGTAAAGTCATAGAAAAAGGTGTTGTAGATCACACTTCAAAGGTATACAAGTTTTTCCATTTTCTACCGTACTCAAACCCCTATGCTCTTCTGATTCATGCTAATGAAGCAAGCAAGCTTTGACATGAAATATTTGGCCATATTAACTACAAGTATCTTTTTGATTTGAGTGAAAAAGATATGGTCATAGGGTTACTAAAGATCAATTTTTCTAAGGGAGTCAGTCAAGGTTGTATCCTAGGAAAACACCTAGAGCACAAGTATGATAGAGCTAGTCAAGAGAGAACCTCTGCACTTGTTGAGATAATCCATAGTGGCATTGCTGGTCCATTCCCTCATATGTCCATGAGTCAAGAAAAATATGCACTGACCTTCATAGATTATTTTTCCAGGTATTGTTGGGTCCACTTCCTAAAGCATAAGCCTGAAGTTTTTGACCTCTTAAAAATATTTAGAGCCTTGGTTGAAAATCAGTCTGGGAGGAAACTCAAGATCCTCATATATGAAAAAGGTGGTGAGTATGTCAAGTCTCAGTTCATTTAGTATTTTAAAGATGCAAGTATTCAGATGCAACATTCAATCCCTTACACACCAAAGTAAAATGGTGTTGCTAAGAGAAAGAACAGATCACTGAAGGTGATGGCAACCTGCATGATGGAGGATAAGAATTTGCCACCAAATTTTTGGGTTGAGGCTATAAAATATTCATCCTACATCCATAATACGGTGCCTTATAAGCATCTTGATGGTATGGATCCTTTCGAAGCTTGGAGTAGGCACAAGCTAGATGTGACCCATTTCAGGATTTTTGGCTCAAAGGCTTGGGCTAGAATTCCAATTGAAAAGAAGAAGGATTTACAGCCCCAAAGCCAAGATTGCCTATTTTTTGTGTATTCTAAAGATTCAAAAGGGTACAAGATGATAAAAATGAGCATGAACAAATATTTCATTGTGTTATCAGGAATATTGCACCTTCTGCGGACAGAAGCTGTTCCTTTTGTCTGAATGGTTCATATCGAGAACAAATGAGTGAATGAGAAAGGATGAATACCTTCCTTGAATACTGTAGACACCTGGAATACTACTTAGATTGTCAACCTATGTACCTACAAACATATCAAACATACAAGCACATCAAAGCTACAAAAAAATCATCTACTTATCCATGCTAGTGACTATGGAATCTAGCAACATGTACATGTGAAATCAAAACAACAATAATGTGGGACGAAAATCAGCTTTGCATTAAGAATGTATGGATAAGCTTACAACCATTTCCTTAGTGTCGACAAGCCCCTCCACGAGACAAACACTTCATCCCATAAGCTCCAACTTTGCTCTCTATGCTCTCCAATGGTTTGGACTAGGTAGTCAATCCAACAACATAAAAATACCTCTATAGTTCTCCCCCTCAACTATGGATATGAGCTTGTATTTATAAGGCCCAATGGATATGAATAGTTGAGAGAATTGTGGGTGAGGTGGCTCCAAGATCGTATCAAGGGGGATCTTGAGCTCAAACTAACCCATAATGATAGGGATAAGGGAGGACACGAGGCTCAAGTTCTAGAAGCCTCGAGAAGCTTCTCTTTTTCCCATTTTACCTAGGGTACCACTTTTGTTCCCTTATGATAGAGCAGTTTAGATGAGAACCGCTTAAAGAGAAAATACCATAGGCGTGGCACCGCTTCTCTATAACAGGATACATGCAGTGCTGAGCAAGGTACCGCTCATCAGCCACAGGGTAAGCATGGTTCCAGGTTTCTTCAAGTAGAATTGACAAATAGAGCAAGTTTCCACTCCAAGTGTTGGGATTAAGGGAAAACATGGGAGTTAAGGGTCTCATCACATGATGGTGACGGGATTTAGGTATAACAGAATGCCCCCCAAAGCATGAGACTTAGAGGGATATGATAAGCGAGAGGTTTAAGAGAACAAGTTGTCACTTTGAGGTGAAAATGTCAGCTCGGTTGAAGAATGTCATCCAATAGGCATCTGTAGTACATCAATACTTTTGACTCAAAGACAAATGTAACCAACTCATGGCTGCAGACCAATACAAGGTAGATCCATGAGAGGAATAAACAAGCATGGCTACTAGAATACAATGTAGATCCATGTGATAGAGGAATCAAACTTGAACATAGATACTAGACATACAATGTAGATCTATGTTATATAGACGCAAATTTGAGCATAGCCACGACCATACAAATGTGGATCCATGCTAGATATACAAAACTCCATTGCAACCTGGGGAAAGCAATGAGTGCTAAACAAATACCTAGGGTCTTCGTCTCATCTTCTACAATGTACGATTCTATTTATGTGATTACAATGATCTGAAGTCAAATGTGCTAGAAAGCACTTGATTACCTGCCAATGATGTGAACTATTAACAAGTGCAAGGGAGATCACCATTGATGTCAATGATTCCCAAGTTACCCTAGTAAAATCTACTGAGCATGAATAGATGTCTTGATGTCGAATACCCAGTTGATTCCATCGGTCAAAGGGAAATGATGTGAACCTATGTCGAGAGCGAGATAATATTTCATTAAGGCATACAGATCTCAAGGTACTAAGTTTTGTTTCCAAGATTGTTTCCTGGATGATGAGCTGATGTCGACGGGAATAGTCTCATTGAAGGAGGCCCATGATGAGTCCCACATTGACGACACGAAACTCGGAACATAGTTCTCAAATGATGTGAATGTAGTAACCATAAGACTGACTCAAAAGTACTGACATAGAGACTGTTTTGACTGCAGAAGTAAAACTTCTTCAACTTCCCTTTGAACATCGGGCGACACGACAAAAGACTTGGCAGCATGACTAAACCAGACAAACACATAGTGCGACGATGGACAATGCATTCTTTTGAAAGACTCAAAGGAGTGGCATGACTCATGAAAGTGGATCGTCACAGAGATCAGCTGAATACCCAATTGACTAAAATGATATGCAGACAAGTGCCAAGTTTAAAGGTAACGACAAACTACTACCATTTGTTTACAAAAATGATTCCCTTCCCACTTACCCCATCATGATCGATGAGTGCCTCTTTTTAGTTTTACGAGTTCAAAGAGGGTAACAAACACTTGTTATAGCTCATCCAAAGACAATTCCAAACTCATATGTTTTACAAACCTGAGAGAGGAGGGGTTCGTTCCCAAAAAAAAGGGGTCTCTCAATGTTTAATTTAACGAGTCCAATGAAAGAAAACTCGGTATTGTTCATGTTTAGACAGTTTGAACGACCACGAAAGAAGACTCCAAAGGGTCCTTTTTCGTATGATTTAGTCCCTAAGGCCCAAAAAAGTATAAAATAATACCTTATAGAACTCTTCCAGTCATGATTGGTTGGAGTGTTCCTTTTTCGTAAATAGTCCATCCGAACTGAAAAAGAGATAACCTACCTTCGAAGAGACGACTCTTTAAATACTTTTACGAGTATTAAGAAGACAAGTACTTGAATATATTTTCACATTTTAAGAGTTCGAAAAGAGCTTAAAGAAGACTCTATTAACCTTTTTCATGTTTGAATCCAGAGCACAAAAAATTAACAAACTCAGTTCAAACCACTTTTCATGTTTTAACCAGAGTGTGAAAAATAAAAAGTAAGCTCAACACCATCTTACTGTTTTTAATGAGATCGAAGATTCGTTGAAAGAATGCTCGAAGATTGGTTTCATTTTTACGCAAGCTTGAAACCAATGAGTAAACTATGCTGAAAAATCCCATTAACATGATATATAGAGGTTGGAATATTTCCCCCAACATGATTACTTGCGAAGCTTACCCCTAGCATGGTTTTTAGGGGCTTGACATGCCCCTCAAGATTCATTTCATCTGAAAATTCTTCTTCCATACCCAACCTAAAAAACTGGTTACTAATGTGAAAATGTTCTCCAGGGGGGTAGGAAGAATGAGAATCAGGCAAGTGAAAAGAAGGTTCAATTTCTAACACTAAAGGGAAGACTCGACTCAAGGGAAGAGGCTCTGTTTCATTTTTACACAAGCTTGAAACAGAAGGTAAATTTGCTTGGAACATGGTTTCATTTTTATGCAAGCTTGAAAACAAAAGGTAAACTATGCTTGAGGAGTGGTTTTATTTTTTAACGAGCTTGCAACCAAAAGTAAACTATGCTCTAAAACCTGCTCCTACCCAACAATTATGCACAAAACAAGAAGAAAATCATTCAACAAACTTGCGAATAAAGCAACAGAGAGAGAAAACTAAAACTTCTCTTTGGAACAGATAAGGAAACGAAGAATCAATCTCTCCTACCAAGCACAAAAAAAATCATCATGCAAAAGGAAACAAGAATCACCCCAAGCAAAGAAAGACTCAAAACAACATCGATCACTGATGCATTCCAAGTCCAAAACAAACCAAAGCATACACAAGAAAATGAAATGTATATTTCCAATTCCAATGAATAATATCTAAATAAAAGAGCAAGATGTTTCAAGCAAAGAAAATAATGCAAAATGTAATGCAAGAAACATAAACTCTCTTTGAATGCATAAAGAATACAAAAATCAAAGTGACTGCAGAATACACTTCATTTTCATCAAAAAGTAAGCCAAAAACACACAGAAATAAAAATACAAAGTTTGGAATAGGGCATACCTGGTACCGTGCAGATGAAGCTGCTGACAGGAGGTTTTGAGGTAGAACCGCTCCTTGCTCACTGGATTCAGGCGGTGGCACCACCTATTTCTAACTAGACTGAGGTGGTGGCACCACCATTTTCCAAAGGTGCATGCGCGGTTCTCTGTAATCACCGAGAACAGTAGGAGAGCAAACAATCAAGTTAGAAATGCCAAAAATCTTATAAAAACCGATGAATCAACGATAATACAGAGCACAGAAAGTTAGGGTGGCCCAGATCCGAAGAGATCTGATGATTTCAAACCAAAAATTTTAGTAGATCAGGTGTAGATATGACTACAAAGATAAGAGGCTAGAGCTTGGATTCAGACAAAAGTATTTTAGAAACTGAGGAAGAACAAGAAAAATCTATCCCCAGTGGAGTTGCCAAATTTGTTATTAGGAATATTGCACCTTCTACGAACAAAAGTTGTTCCTCTGGTTTGAATGGTTCAGATCTAGAACAAATGAGTGAATGACAAAGGATGAAGACCTTCCCTGAATATTGTAGACACCTGGAATACTGCTTCGATTGTGAACCTGTGTACCTACAAAAATATAAAACATGAAAGCACACCAAAGCTACTAGAAAATCATCTGCTTATCCATGCTAGTGACTAAGGAATCTAGCAACATGTACATGTGAAATAAAAACAACAGTAATGTAGGACGGAAATCAGCTTTGGATTAGGAATGTATGGAGAATATTACAACCATTTCCTCAGTGTCGACAAGCCCCTCCATGAGACAAACACTTCATCCCCATAAACTCCAACTTTTCTCTCTATGCTCTCCAATGGTTCGGACTAGGTAGTCAATCCAACAACATAACAATACCTCTATAGTTATCCCCCTCAACTATGGATATGAGCTTGTATTTATAAGGCTCAATGGATAGGAATAGTTGAGAGAATTGTGGGTGAGGTGTCTCCAAGATACTATCAAGGGGGATCTTGAGCTCAAACTAACCCATAATGATAGGGATAAGGGAGGACATGAGGCTCAAGTTCTAGAAGCCTCGAGAAACTTCTCTTTTTCCCATTTTACCCAGGGTACCGCTTTTGTTCCCTTATGACATAGCAGTTTAGATGAGAACCGATTTAAGACCAAAGACCATAGGTGGTGGCACCACTTCTCTATAATAGGATACAGGCAGTGCTGACCAAGGTACCGCTCATCACCCATAGGGTAAGTGAGATGCTAGGTTTTTTCAAGTAGAATTGACAAACATAGCAATTTTCCACTCCAAGTGTTGGGATTAAGGGAAAACATGGGATTTAAGGGTCTCATCACATGATGGTGATAGGATTTAGGTATAACACATTGAAAGAAGTGTTCAGTTCCAAGAAGAGCCTTTAGTAGCAGTTGAAGTTGGAGAGTCTTCTTCACCACCAGATCCATTTATTGTAAGTGAAGAGACTAATGAGTTTGCTAATTCTAATATGTTTGATAATGATGATTTTATTGCAGATATTAACAGTCCTACAAGACCAAAATGGGTAGAAAATACCATTCATGCAACTGGGGAACTAGCTGGAAATCCTAGTGACACTAGGAGGACTAGATTTCAATTTTAGAGTGCCCTTTGCATGAAAGATCCTCTATTTTCTGAGAAGTGCTATCTGATGGTTGAATCAGATCCATAGACATATGAATATGTATCACATGATCCAATATGGAAAACAACCATTAAATAAGAATTCAGCTCGCTCCAGAAGAACAACACTTGGGAACTCGTTGATCTCCCCCCTAGGGAGGAAGCTAGTTCAATGTAAGTGGGTTTTCAAGACTAATTTTGCTGCTGATGGTTCACCTTCCAAATATAAGGAAATATTGGTAGCCAAGGGATACTCACAAGTACATGGTATTGACTACAATGAAACCTTTGCACCCGTGGAAAAGATGGACTCCATAAGGCTAGCTTCGGCCATTGCAGCTTCGAAGTAGTGGGAGGTGCATCACATGGATGTGAAGTGTGCTTTCCTAAATGGAGATATCACTGAAGAGATTTAAATGCAGCAACCTGAAGGTTTTGTTTCTAATCCATATTTAGTGTGCAGGTGAAAGAAATCATTGTATGGGCTCAAGCAATCCCCCAGGGCTTGGTATGCTAAGATTGATGGTTTTTTTCTATCACTGAGTTTTGTTTGATGCAAGTCTAATCCTAATGTCTATTTGAAACTAATTCATGGTTCTTTGATGATTATTGTCTTGTATGTGGATGACCTTTTGATTACAGGAAGTTCAAAGAAAGATATTTCCCCCCTGAAGGATGCAATGAACCATGCATTTTCTATGACAGATTTGGGATTGTTGAGCCAATTCTTGGGTCTCAAAATTGCTCAATCCCAACTTGGAATCAAAGTACATCAATCCAAGTATGCTTTGGATTTAGTGAACAAGTACAACCTAAAATATTGCAATCCAAGTAAGACTCACTTCCTTTCAGGAGTTAAGCATGAAGAAGCAGGTTCTTCTCCTATGGTAAATAATACACTGTATAGGTAGTTGATTGGGTGTTTTCTTGATCTTACACACACTCAAACTGATATATATTATGCAGTTAGTGTGATTTGATATACATGGATCAGCCTCATGAGATCCACTGGAGAGCAGCCAAAGGGATCCTAAACTTTGTTCAAGGAATAAGAACTCATGGGATCTTCTACAAAGAAAAATCTGATCTTGATTTGATTGGGTTTACTGACAGTGATTGGGTAGGTGACAACACAGATCAAAAGTTTACATTAGGATATGTGTTCATGATTGCAGAAGGACCAATCAGATGGTCAAGAAAGAAGCAGAGTTCCATATCACTATCATCTACAGAAGTAGAGTATAGAGGAGTTGTAAATGCAACAACTCAATGTTTGTGGTTGTAGGGGATACTTGGAGAATGTGGTTTCGAATCAGAGTTTTCAACTATTATCTACTGTGATAATCAGAGCACCATTCAAATCTGCAATGATCCGGCTCAGAGACAGTGAACCAAGCACATTGAGGTCCATATGCACTACATTAGATAGCTTGTGCATGATGGCACCATTGATCTACTCTTCTGTGCATCTTCAGAACAAGTAGCAGACATATTCACCAAAGTTTTTTGTGAGAAGACCTTCATCAATCTCAAATTTTTGGTGGGGATTTTTGATCATGCCGTGAATCATGATTGATGACAAGATTCAAAATTTTTTGTTTTTCCTATCCATATTTAAGGGAGAATTTTCCCACTGGGTTTTTGCCTCTTTCCTTGGTTGTATGGACAAGTAGTATGTAAAGGGTGACTAAGCCTTGTTGCTAGGCCCTATAGTTTTCTTATATTTACTCATAAAGTCAGGCTTAAGTGGGGGTGTTAAAATAATCAAACCGTAGTTACCTACCTTAGAAATTAATTTAATTATTTTTGTCTTATTACCTAGTTTCCTAGATTCCATTCTATGCTAGTTTCCTTCTACAAGTCCTAGAAGTCCACACATGCTAAAAATGAGTCATGGAGCACTTGAGAAACATCCTGGAAACCCAATTTAGCATGTATTATTTATTCCAAATCCTCCAAAGTGCATATCTGCTTTTTCTGAAAAGATGCCTTGTTTTATTCTGATTTAAGGCAACAAGAAAAGATAGAATAGGTGTAGTTGACTTGTTTTTTTCCCACATCATCGGCCCTCCTTTTCTACAAATGAAATCATGTATGAGTTTTATTTCCATCTCTCTTTATCTTTCCCACCCGACTTAGCAAATTCATGAGCGTCTTCATAGATTTGGAAACTGCTTTATGCACCTATGGGGGATTTGACTAGATTTAGTAAGCCTACTTTTTGACTATTTCAAATGGTGAGTTTATGCATTCAATTATCTCATGTAATGATATATTGAAGCAGACTATTACTTCAAAAGGTTGGCTATTGTACACTTATTGAATACATATTAGTGTTATGCTCCAATTTCAGTCTCCTTTGGTGTGAATTTTGCATGTTTGATTAGCAATTTTGTGAGTGTAATTGTTCTATCTCTTGGGTTCAATTTCTGCAATTTTTTTTTTTAATATTACTCAGGGTGAAACCAAATCCTGAATGATATCTTTCAAAGTGAAAAAGGTATAAGTAAAACCAAAAGCTAAGAAATTAAATGGGGGCCCTAAAAATGACAAAAAAAATTGGGGTGGTGGTTGCAGCAATAATAATTGGCAACTGGTTGGTGAAAACAGATCTCTGGAAAAACTATAATTTGAAACCCAAAACTTATTTATGGCATTCTATTAAACCAACTCATCCCAATTCTTTCAATATTTATTTAAAAATCCACACCTTTCTAGGAATGTAATATTCAAAACTTATCATTGATTGTAGTCCAATAGGGTAAGGTAACCAGGTTTTCAAAGTCTTGATAACTCTTATGAGGAAAAAATATGAGATTCATTTACCTCTTCACTTGGTTGCTTATGGCTGAGACACCACACGATCGTAACATAATTTTGGACATATGTATTCGTTTGTTCCTCATTCCCATGCCCTCTGCATTCTTTTGATGATTTCAAACTTTTGTCTTTTGAGTCTTCCTGGACTACCTCTTTTGCATTTGAGATTTGATTTAGGTTCTTCCATCCATGGTGTAATTTTTGTGTTAGTGATAATTTTTTCCATCTCACGAATGGATAAGAACCTTTGAGAAATCCAATTCTTTTACCGATTTATGTTTTCGTTATATCCTTTTGATATATACTTTCTTTCAGGGAAATTTCGACTCTTTAAGCCTTTTGGGTTTGATTTGTGGCATGGGATTATTTTGATCACCATACACATGTCTATCCTGCTTCCTTTCCGTGGGTCCTTTGTTGTAAGCTTCTTATGATAGATATTAATGTGAAGTGGATGGGGCCCCAAAATAGTATTACAAACTTCTCCTACCTTAGTTATTTAACATGGTTTAAAATAGGACTTCAATGTGTTCTCACAATAACCTTCCTTCAATAGTCTATCAAACTAAAGAATCGTGTCCCGATAAGATTTTGACATAGATAAATCCCAATGGGCAGTTCTTTAGCAATTTGTCCAAATTCCAATGTTCCCCAAGCACCAAAAGTTGAGATGGCTTATTTGAAATAAACTAAAATAGAGAAAAGAAAAACTGAAACAAATCAAATGCAAATAAAATCAAATCAATAGAAAGAAATCAAACATAACTAAAATAAATTAAAAAAATGCAAAAAGATTTATTAATGTACAAAATACCACTAAGGTATTAAGTAAAGTAAGGTTTGAGAACTAAACCATTGACAGGCAGATTCTCTTTCCACCCCTGTAAATTTTGTAATTTATACGTTGAGGGGCCTAAATTTAGGAAATCTGAAATGGGCCAATCCAAAGATGTTGAAACTTAGTATGCTTTCCCTTTTCATCATGAGGGTGCTCCCACTTTAGAACCAAATCTCCCACTTCACAGCTTCACTTCCTAGACTTGTGTTTTTCAAGCCACCTTTTCAGAATATCTTATTGATGCTTAAACCTTTCCTTATACTTATATATGGACTCTTCTTTCTTCAACATGGTATTAATTCTAACTTATAAAATCTCACTACTAGACCCTCGAGATGCTTGGGCTAACTGAGAAGACGAAAACAAAATGTTTCAAGGTAAAATAGCTTCTTTTCCATAAACTAAGGTATATTGTGACATGACTAAGGAATTCTTTGGTGTGACCCTATCAGCTAAGAGTGCATTTGGAAGAGCTATATGCCAACTTCTTTGGTTTTCTATGACAATTTTCTTTAAAATTGTAATGATATTTTTATTAGTCAACTCATCTAATCCGTTACCTTGTGGATAATAGTTAGCAGAATACTGTAATTTCATTGCTTTCTCATTAGAAAATTTAGTAAGTTTAATTGATGAAAATTAATATGCATTATAAAAAACAAAGGAAATTGGAACCCCAAACCTGGTCATAATAAGGTTTTGTAAGAAATCTATGACTGCATCTTTGTTCACTTTTCGTAATGAGATCGCCTCCACCCATCTTGTGAAATAGTCAGTGGCCGTGAGAATATATTTGTGTTGCAATGAAGAGTTTGGATTGATTTCTCCAATAATGTCAATTCCCCATTGCTCGAATGGCTCATGTATGGTTGCAGCGGCCCAGCTGCCTTTTCTTGTCTCCCACCGCTTCTCTAGCATGTGTCCCATTTCCTTACATAAGCATGTGCATCTTTAAACAAGGTCATCCAGTAGTATCCAGCTCTTAGGATCTTTTGCGTAGTGGTATCTCCTGAAAAATTCCCTCCAATAGGACCATCATGCAATTATTTAACAACTTTAGATGCATCCTCTTGTTCCAAACATCTCAGAAATAGTCCATCATAGTTCTTCCTAAAAAGAACTCCATCATCTATCTGATAAGATGCTGACTTCAAGAATAGTGCTCTTCTTTATTTAGAATTCCAATGTTCAGGTAAATATCCCTATTGGAGATAGTGTATCATATCCCTGTACCAAGACTCTGGGGATGTAAATACTGGACACATATTAATTGCATGCAACTAAACTTCATTTTCCCAGTCTTTGTCTTTATCATTTTGAATTTCAACCATTAATTTGTAGAGCCCTTGTCCTTTGATGATAGTGGAGAGTTTAAATTCTAAGTCATATTTTTGCAAAGTTGTTATCCAATTTCATATTCTTTCTCTCAATTCTTTTTACACGAAAAGGGTTCTAACTGTCGGGTGAGGAACAATTAGTTTGATTATATTCTTTAGAATATAAGGTCTAAATTGTTTTACCGCTTTGAAGACTGGATATTCCTATTTGTTAATAACAGGGAAATTCAATTCAGCACCTTCAAACCAGTGCTCATGAATGATATGGGGTACTCATCTCCCCTTTCTTCCTTTTGTGTAAGCACTGCTATGAGCGAGTTATCAGAATAAAAAGTGTATTAGATAAAATATTTCTCAAAATAAGGAATTTTGAGTGAAGGAACATGGGCTATTGCTATCTTGATATTGTTAAATGCACTCTTCTTTATGTCAGTCCATTTAAATTGTACACTTTGCTTAACCATTTGTTGCAAATTATTGACTATTTGTGCAAAATTAGGAACAACCCTTAGCTCAAAATTTATGGTCCCCAAGAAAGATTGCATGCCTTTCTTATTGTGGGGTAAGGGAATCTTTGCTATAGATTCTATCCTTTCTGGGTATATGGTGATCCCCATTTTATAAATGATGTGACCCAATAGATTTCCTTCTAACATTGTGAAAAATCAGTTCTTAGGATTCATAGAAATACCATAATTTCGAAAACGGTCAATTTTTCTTTTAAGATGAAACATATTCTCTTCTCTCTTCTTGGAAAAGACTGTTACGTCACCTAGGTAAGCCACCACACTGTGGCCTATCAGTCCCTAGAAATATATATCAGCTTCCCTTTGGAAGGTTTCTCTAGCATTAATGATACCAAAAGGCATTCATCTGTAAGAAGAAGTCCCCCACTTCGTATGGAATGTGGCCTTCAACCTATCTTTTCTGCTATCAAGACATGGTTGTAGCCTGAAAACCCATCCAATAAGGAGAAAAATTCAGATCCTGAAACCATTTGTAAAATTTGCTCCATTGGAGGGACTGGATAATTATCCTTATCTGAGGCGTGATTCAAATTTCTAAAATCTACACATAGGACCTTATTTCACCATAATTTTTCCTTACTGGTACCAAATTCACCACCGAATCTGAGTGTCTGACTCTGAAAATAATCTTTGCATCAAGTAACTTTTTTACTTCACTTTGAATTAGGGGTTCCATCTTGGGATGAATATTCCTTAGTATTTTCTTAAATGGTTTCACACCCTCTTTAATAGGAATAACATGTTTATCGATGCGGGTGTCATAAGTCTTCAAATCCTCATAAGTCCAAGCGAAGACATATTTTTATTGTTGAAATAAACTGATGAATTTTCTTCTGCATTTCCCCAAGTTCACATACTTGGGTTTAGCTTCTGTCCCAAGATTAACCAGCTCATACTACATAAACAAATTGTGTGTTTTTACATTGGTTGGTCTCCTGAATTTGTTATTCAAATCAAACATTCCCTCCAATGTTCTGACCCCTTTACGTATGAAGTTCCCTCTTTGGAGATTGGCTTCATGTTCTTCGTCATCGATCATAGAATCTTTGAAAATTTCATCATTTGTTGAAAAATCCAAGATTTGTGGATCATCATTGAATACCTCAAATTAGTGATACTGTTTGGAATAGTTGGCCTGAAAATCAATTCGATTGAGCATCTATTATTATTAGGTACCAATCTTGCAGCAGAAGTAGTTAACAAATCAACTACTGCATTTTTCAATCTAGGAATTGAAATGATATTGAATGCATTTAAATTTGTTATAAGTTCCCAAAATTCATTTTGGTATCCTTTTAAATGTGGTGACAAAAAATGAATTGTATTTCAAACTTGTTTTACAATTATTTCAGAATCGCCAAAAACCTTTAGATTTCTTACTTTGAATTCAATATCCTTCCTTAATCCCTAGATTAAAGCTTCATATTCTGTTGTGTTATTAGTGTATTCGAACTCTAATATAGAAGAAAGAAAATGTTTATTTTTTCTGGATCAATTAGTATACAACCAGCTCTTGATCCTTCCTGAGTTTTAGATCCATCAAAATATAACAACCAAAATTTATCTTCTAATTCCACAGAACTAGTATTACTCTCTAAATTAGAAACTAAATTAACTATGTTACAATCAATATTGTCAGTCTATGAAAACTGAAGGAGCTTGGACTGTGTATCTGATTCATCACTGGCTTGTTTCGCTTGATATTTTCCAGGTTCAAGCTCTATGAAATAGTTACCCAAAAATGAATGTGAGAAATTTTCAGGCTCGTTTTTCCCTTCCAGCTGCATCACATTATGCTTCATGTGTGGTTCTCTCATCACTTTAATATGGTTTTGAAAATTCTTGTAGGGAAACCACAAGTGTGACTAATCAATTGTAAAGTACCCTTTGAGTTTTGCATACCACTCTCTACTTAAAATCAAACCATATGCTTCAGGTATGTTCACTACCATAATGTCTATAAATTGGCAAACCCTTTCGTCCACAGATAATTGTATCAGCACATTCTTCATTTCTCCTACCACTTCAATTGTTGTTCTATCCAATTGGATAATTTTACATGAAGAAGGTGTGGGTTGACCATTTATCTATCCACATACTAAAAGAGATATAACATTAGAGGATCCTCCAGAATCTACCAAACAATTGTGTACATTATGATTGAAAATATAAAATGTAAGTAGAAATGGTAATTTTTGGGACTTAGATTTTCTCCCAATACTAGCTTCACTGATTTCTTCTTTTGATTGAACATCATCTTGGGATTTACCGATTTGCGAATCAAAGGATTCTAAGAGTTTCATTCTTTATTGAGGTAAGTTACACATTTCAAATAAAGAAATATTTTCCTTTGTTTTCTTGACATCTTCTATTATGTCATATCCCATATCACCTTCTGCTGAAATTTTCTTGTTACTGTCCACTTTAATTTCTGCAACCTTCACATACTTACTAACCGCAGGATCTTTCTGCCTTGTTATTTATAAATAGGGTATATGTGGGGTTTGAGTACTATGGCTGATTTTCTTCATACTTTCCTGAATCTTCCTAATCTTGGGCAGTAATAAACTTTCATACTTTTTTTTTTCTTTGACGCATCTTGTTATGACATTAATTGCTGCAAGTTGAATTTCCTCCCTAGGAACTTTTTCTTCTAACCCTAACATAGGTGCACAGTCCCACAATACCATTGTTGTTTCAGGTGATTCTCCTGGTTCATTTGTTCTTTCTTGTTGTACTTCAGGTTCTGTTATTTGAGAATCTAGTATTTGGTTCATAACCAGAGTCGTCGAATTTATCCATTGTGGATAGTTTTTCTTAGAACGGGGTTCATGATGAAAAGTGCAAAATTTTCCATTCCAACTTCAGTGAAATTCAACGCAGAGGAATTGTGCAAAGGTGGTTGGGATGGACCACTTTCATCTCTTTTCTTGAAGAATGGTTTAAATTTTTTTTTGGATGAACTGACTTCTTTATCTTTTTTCTAAATCAACAATTCGTTTGATAGATTTTGCACCATTTTAACAACATTTTCTAATTTAGTTGAATGTTCCTCTTTGGGTCTAGTCAGTAACAAAGGTTTCTTACTACTAAAATTCCTTGTATCTGAATTTGTAGTTTGTTTGTTTATACTTTCATGTTCAGCCTCTACTCTCTTGGATTCTTCATACGTTTCTACCAAATAAGGATTTATTGACCTATTAACAAACATTGCTATGTTAGGGGAAAGTACTTAAGTATAATATTCCATTAAAGTTTCTTCAACAAGTTTTATGGCGGCACTGAAATTATTTAAATGGGCAGCAAACATTTGACTATAATCATGCACTTTCTCTTTCTTGTCCATCCTCAGAGTAATTAATTCTTTCATCAGAGTGGTCGTGGTTCTTTGGCTCCCAAACTTGCCCTTAAACAATATTTCAAAAGTATCTCAGTTTGTGATTGAATTTTCCTGTAAGTCGAAATACCATGATGGTTTAGCTTTGAAAGTATGTGGAAATAGTCTGCATACTACATCCTCATGTTATACTGCTAAAACCTCAAGAGCCAAGAAAAAACTCTATAAGTGATCATCGACAGAAATTCCTTCTCCTGGATCAAACTTAGGTAATGAATTTTGAGGATGGGGAGGCAGAGCATGCAACGGATCAGCCAAGTTGAGTAGCATTCTAGATCTCCAAGCTGGTGGTGGATTAGGATTCCCTTGTTGATTTGCATTCAGGAGTACATTTCTAGCCATGATTCTATGAGGTGACTGTGGTGGAGAATTAACATGTGACTGAAAAGGTGAACAAAACTAGGAATCTAGTCCCAACTGATCAAGTGGTTGAACAATTTCCTGTAAGGACAAATCCACTAATTCTTCAAATTTCCCACCAAAATCAAATCTTCCATGTAAGTGGGTGCCCTTCTGGGAGCTTTTCCTCTCGGTAAATCAGGGATTATATGCAGTCCTCAAATCTTCTTCACATAAGACGTTGTGTGTTTCCTAAAGTAATCAACTACTTCTAAAGGAACCTGATAAAGGTTCTATGTAGTTTCTAATTTAGGGTTTACTCGTTCTTCAGAAAAAAACTATTTTCAAAGTTTTACCAGTGGAATAGTTTTGAGTAAACAAATTTACTCTGGCGTCCATGCACTCATGTCCCTCCTTTTAGCGCCAAAACTATTCATGCCTGGAAAATTCCAGGTACCGACAGTAGGCATTCTCCCCAATAACCTTTCCCAAATATATTGTTTATTGTTTGCAATGGGAAATCCGTTCGATTGGCAACCCAACTACCATAGAATTAAAGGAATGTTTAAATCTATTTTACCGGTTGCAACCCGGTCCACTGTTTATGTAATTTTATTTTTTATGAATGATATGCAAGTGATTGTGGGTAAGAACCTCACTAGAGATGCATAGGTCTTCCCTCCATCTTACCGCTCCTTCCCCACAGTCACTCTACGAAAGAAAAGAACAACTAATGTATTCTAAACTAATTCTAACTATCCCGAGGGAGAAATATTAATACTAATATGAGTAATGTACTATATTTTTTTCACATAGAATTTTACAGATAGATGATAAAATCTGAATACATAAATACAGCAGCAAAATAACAAAAAGATAGCTCTGTGAAGTTAAAGCATTCATAACTCATTCATTGCATAAGGTTCATAACAGAAAATGAACTCATTCATAACACATAAACAGTTTAGCGTGTTTCGAACAGTCTCACAAATTGTACAGCATGCTAAAACAGAAATAATTCCTCATTCATCGATCTACACAACATATTTTGAAACTTATGTAGTCCTCTCTCTAGAGAAAATTCAATTCTCATTATTATAAAAAGAAGTAGTTCTCCTTACAAAAATTTTCAGCATATGATAGCCAGAAACATTCCTCTATCTCTTCTACTCTACTCCTACTTATACATTTACAAAAAGACTTTTGGTTATCCATGCCCTTTGGGATTCCCTTAATCTTAGGTTACAAAAAATTTCATCCTCTAGTGTGCTCACTAAGAAAATGAAATAAATACAAAATATTACATAAATATCTCCACATGTGAATAAAACAAAGGAGCCTAGGTGGTCCCAACCAAACCATCCACGAATTTCTTCCATGCAGCTGCATCCTCCGCTATGGTCCTGAAATACATAGGCTCTAGTATTCTGACTGATACCTCATGCACATCTAGCTATGATTTGATCTCTGCTACCCTATGAAGAGTAACTCTAAGCTGATCTTCTAGCAATAAATTGTTGACTGCAACCTATGCAACCAAATTCTTTAGTATATTATCATTCAAATCCTTGAACTGGTGTATGATGAGTTCATATTCTTGCAGCCTATCATGCAAGTAATTCAGGTGTTCTTCATGCCCTGGAAATTCCTGAATTTAATGTCCCCGAAAATCCGACTGGCGAAGAAGACGCTACCATACCATTAACTATCCGGGAAACTAGCCCCATGAACATGTACATACATAAAAAATGAGACTGGAATGCTTTGATGTAAAACATACAGAGATGCATAATTACATGATGCCAGAATTAATATGTGCCAGATAGCATGATATACCATCAGCAACGATTTCGATCGCCTCTTCCATACAAAGCTTCATATGGACTCATCCCCAAGGATGCCTGTTGTTCATTGTTATAAGCAAACTCTACCAAGTGTAAGTAGTCTTCCCACTTGGTTGGTTTGTCCATCACGTACATGCGAAGCATGTCTTCGAGTACTTGATTAACTCTTTCTATCTGACCATCATTCTGAGGGTGGTATGCAGTACTAAAGTTTAGCTTCGTACTCAAATCTACAAACAACCCCTTCCAAAAATTGGAAGTGAACTTGACATCTCTATCAAAGACTATTTCCTTAGGCAATCCATGCAATTTGAAAATCTCCCTCATGAATATCTTTGCAATGTCATCAGTCTTATGCGTAGACTTCACCGGTCTAAAATGCGCTACCTTTGTCAACTTGTCCACCACAACCATGATGGAATCATGTTGTCTCCAAGTCATCAGAAATACCATAATAAAATACATGGAAATAACTTCCCATTTCCATTCTGGAACTGGAAGAGGCTGTAACAAACCTGCGGGATGTTGATGCTCAAACTTTATCTGCTGACATTTCATGCACCTTGAAATGTATTCAGCCATGCCCTTTTTCATTCCTGGCCAAAATTACTGTTTTATGGCGATATCAATTGTCTTCTGGTATCCTGGGTGACCAGAATATGGAGATTGATGGATTTCATCCATAACAACTCTCCTCAACTCTGCTAAATTTGGAATATAAATTCTTCCCTTATAAGTAAGAACTCCATCTACTTCTAATTTATATCCCTCATACCCCTTCTCAAGACTTTGCTTTTGCAATTTTTCTTTTACTTGCTCATACAATTCATCTCCAGCAGTACGGTTAACAATCTTCTGCCTCAAATCTGATTGGAAAATACTAAGAGATGCCACATGTATTTCCTGCACCTTCCTGCTGAGTGCATCAACTACCTTATTCTCTTTTCCCTTTATGTGCTTGATTTCAAAATCAAACTCACATAAAAACTCCAGCCACCTCGCTTGCCTAGCATTCAGAATGGGATGATCAAATAGATACTTTAGACTGCAATGGTCTGTCTTTAGTGCAAATATTCTATCCATCAAGTAATTCCTCCACATCTTGAGAGCATGTACTATGGCTGCAAGCTCTAGATCATGAGTGGCATAGTTCTTCTCATGCTCCTTCAACTTTCTTGACTAGTAACATGTCACGTGGTTATCTTGCATAAGGACTCCTCCAATCCCTTGTCTGCATGCATCGATACATACCACAAAATCTTTCTCTCGGTCTGCAACTTTCAATACTGGTGCACCGGTGAGAATATTTTTCAACTGCTGGAAGATTTCTTCACATGTCGATGTCCATTCAAAATTTATCCCCTTATTTTGCAAAGAAGTGATGGCATGTGCAACTTTGGAGAATCCTTCAATTAATCTCCAATAGTATCCTGCAAGTCCCATAAAAGATCTTACATGTGTCACATTTCTTGGAGTAGGCCAATTCATAATTGCTTCAATATTTTCAGGGTCTATAGATATACCCTCTTCTGAGATAATGTGACACAAATATTGAATTCTATCTCTATAGAAGTCACACTTACTCAGCTTTGCATATAGCTGATGCTCCCTGAGAAATTGCAATGTCAATATCAAATGCTCTTCATGCTCTTCCTCATTCTTAGAATAAATAAGAATGCCATCAAGGAAAACAAGAACAAAATTGTCCAAATACCTGCTGAAGACACTATTCATAAGGCACATAAATGTATCCCGTGCATTTGTGAGGCCAAATGGTACCACTACAAACTCATAATGTCCATACCTTGTTATAAAGGTTGTCTTATGAATGTCTTCATCCTTTATTCTCACTTGATGGTAACCAGACCTCAAGTCAATCTTGGAAAATACCCTTTCTCCTCTCATTTGATCAAAGAGGTCATCAATCCTAGGCAAAGAATATTTATTCTTCATAGTGACTTTTTTCAGCTATCTGTAATCAATACAAAGCCTAAGTGTACCATCTTTCTTCTTTACAAATAGAATTGGTGCTCCCGAAGGAGACACACTCGCCCTGATATACTTCTTTTCCAACAACTCTTGCAGTTGCATCTTTAGTTCTAGCATCTCTGGTGTACTCATCCTGTAGGGTGTCTTGGACATGGGTGCTTCTCTTGGCACAAGTTCAATTGTGAAATCAATGTCCCTATTTGGAGGAAGCCCTGGAATCGCATCAGAAAACACATCCTTGAATTCCTGTAACACCTGATATTGCTCCAACCTAGGAGTTTCATCCTTCGATGCCTCCAAAATATGAGCTGCATACAATTGGAAACCTTTCCTAAAGAATTTCTTTAACTGCATTGCTGAAATCTACCTTATTGAAATCACCTTTGGAATAGATTTTACCACTACTGGGTTCCCTTCTTCATCCATGCATTTGAAAGTCTTATTGTAATAGTCAAGCTTTACCCTGTGAGCTCCTAACCAATCGATTCTAATGAGAACATCATAGGAACCAAGTGGTAGAACATTCAAACCTACACAAGTGACCAATCCATTCATGACCAATGGACATTTCTCTATGACTTCACTAACCTTTCTCTTAGTTCTAGTGGCTAGCTGAACTAACTAAGATTTTCTATGCTTTACTTTCTTAAAAGCACAAATCTCCACTACTCTAGGGGTAATGTAACTGTGAGTCGAACCAGGGTCAATCAAAATAGAAACATATTGCTCAATAATCTTACCTGCAACTTCAACCACAGTTGACTGGTGATCTTCCTGGCAGTCCTCTAGTGCTAAATAAATCCTAGGGACTGCCCTTGCTACTTGACCCACTGTTTCTACTTCTTGAATGTTGTAAGTTGGCCTTGCACTCTCATTCTTGAGTGGACAACTTCTGCGCATGTGGGGTCCTCCACATTTCCAACATCGGAGTGGTCCTCTACTCTATTGTGGATCTTTAGGATTTTCTCCTATCACTCCAACTGGCTTACTCATAGCTTGGGATGGCTGCTTCTGCTGATTCCTGAAGTTAGAAGGTTTGAAACCTTTCTTTCTTTGGTCAAAATTCGCATTCTTCTTGCCCTTCCATGCCTTATGGTAAGCAGGTTTACCTTTGCTTTGCTCATAGCAATACTTAGCCTTCCTTATTGTTTCTTCAAGAGTTCTGGGTTCATAAAACTCAATTCCATGTTTGTAAGACTGAGGCAATCCACTCAGAAAATGTTGGAACTTCACTTTTTCATCTTTGATGTATCTAACATACCTCAACAATTGCAAGAAATTATTTGCATACTCTTCCATGGTCTGCTATCCCAATCTTAGCTCATGGAACTCCTTAATCTTTTCGTCATAATACCTGTCAGAGAGGTATTTCTGCTTGAAATACTTCTTGAACTATTTCCACTTAAGTCTCTTTTCACTGATCCTCTTTACTTGCTTGAAGTGTTCCAACCAAATGGATGCTATTCCACTTATATTGAATATGGAAACCCTTGCCTTCATGTTTCCCGAATAATCCTAAACTTGGAAGTAATTCTTTATCCCAAGAAGCCAAGCTTCAACCTCTTGTCCAGTCTTTACCTCACCATCAAATGTAGGAGGTTTAGCCTTCTTAAATTCATCCCGAGAGCGATCCTTATGGTGCATATTTCTCTTTCCCTTACAAGAAGAAGATATTGAATCCCCATTGGATTCTTCGGAGTCATATGATCTACTTTAATTCCTTATTCTTCTCCTAGTATTGCTCTTACTTCCTTCTGGTTTTATTGTACCTTGTCCAGAGTCTATCTTTCTTTGCAAGTTTGTCAAAATCTGCAACATAGCAGCATTCAACTAATGCTGATATTCCTGGGATTTAATCAAGCTTCTCATGGTGGCTATAATATCTGGCGGTGTCTCTTGGAATATCCTTCCATTAGACTCTATGTCATCATTTCCGACTCAGACATTTTCTCCCATGGCATCTCACGCACGCTCGTAGGAATCTCGAGCATCATATCCATCATGGGTTCTCATGTTTGAACCACAACTTACTTTACTAAACCGCACTACCTGGAATACTGCCCTCGAAGGTGACTACGATTCTGCAAACGTGTTAGTAACACAACTGTTAGCTGCATAACATTTATACAAATCAGAATTACTTTCCTTCTCTTGGAAAAATCATACAATTACAATTTTTCCCAAAACACAGAATTTTCTTCCTCAAAGAACGACTGTCTTAGGGGGACGACGGGGGTCAAGGGGCCTTGCCCAGTGCATGTTGAGGGAAATGCCCTTGTTTTTTATTTAATTTTTGTAAATCTTTGATTTTCCTGCAATCTGCAACATAATATCGCTGCCATTTTCCTCCTTTTCGGCCCTGTAAATCCACTGAAAAATTGTTGGAATCCGCTGAAAAATACCATTGAAAACTCTTTTTTTTTTTTGTCATACCGGATCCCTTCCCAACTAATCATCCGATGTATCGGATCACTAGTTGAAAACACTTCTGATACCTTGACGGAATGATATTCATTCATCTTCTGATGCACATCAGATCATTCTTCCTCTACCTTCCGACGCACATCGACTAACCAATCCTCTATTTTTTTTTGACGTTTCATACCAATCTTTCTCTAGCTTTCGATACACATTAGCTAACCAATCCTCTATTTTCTTCCGACGTTTTGGATCGATCTTCCTCTAGATTTTGATACACATCGGCTGACTGATCCTCTATTTTCTTCCGATGTTTTGACCAATCTTCCTATAGCTTACGATACACATCAGCTGACCGATCCTCTATTTTTTTCCAAGATTTCCTGTACTTAGAAAAATTTCCAATTTTTTCTTCTTATCTTCCTCTTTCTTCCGCCGCCACATCGGCTGCTCGATCATCTATCCTTTTTCGATGCTTTGACTTCCTTCAGGAGATCCTTTCCAACACCTCTTCTTTGCCTGGCCGAGACCTTTAGGTCCTCCTAGCCGAGAGCTTCAATTCCCTTCCTATTTTCTCCTCTGGCGTCATTGGAATCCCTTCGTCTAATTGAGCCAATGTATCAGCTAGCTTCAGCTAACGCCTTCCAACAATTTGATACTTAGAAAGTTTTCGGAAAGTTTTCAGGATTTTCTCTCCGATTTCCTTTTCGGCTGTGTCTTGGCTCAACCCACTCGAGATCGTCGGCTCCTCTCACCCGAGACCACCGACAAATTTCAAACTTGGACAATTTTTGAAATTTTCTTTTCGCCTGTTACTTGTTGGGTGGAATTCCACCTAGGTTATTTGGTGTATCAGATAGGCTTCCGGCTAAGTCATCCGACATATCGGATGGGCCTCATCCTAAGCCATCCGATAATTTTCACACTTAGAATTTTTTTTTGAAATTTTCTTGTAATTTCTATGATTTCTCATTTTTCCCTTGTTGGGCAGAGGTTAACTTGCCTCTGTCACTGATTCTTAATGGCCCATTGAGGCCCATGCTGGAACATGTGCTCTAATACCACACTGTAATGTCCCCGACCCTTCGACTGACAAAGAGTATGCTACCATACGATTAACTATCCAGGAAACTAACCCCATGAACATGTACATACATAAAAACTGAGACTGAAATGCTTTGAAGTAAAACATGCAGAGATGCATAATTACATGATGCTAGAATTAATATGTGCTAGATAGCACGATATACCATCGACAATGATTTCGATCGCCGAAACATAAAACAACCAAATCGATGGCAGGGTTTTTGCCTTTAGCTCCACATCACGATTAATTACAATATATACATCATATACATTTAATGCAAACAAGGTCAAAACCGGGGTGTTACACTAAAGTATCTTGGTCAAGGAGGTATGGCATCTATTATGCATGGTCATCACTCTTTTATAAAAGTCCATGCACTTATCCAATGTTTTCCCAACATTAGTTGTTAGCTTTGCAGCAGCCTTGCTGCTGAAATCTATAAGTTCATGCTCAATATGCAAATTATCTATACTCTTTTTTGGTGCGTGTTTTGGAAGTTCTGTATTGGTCTCCAACCAAGTTAGATTACCCTGGATGAATTCTGTAATTTACTGAGTCTTTGTCTTGAAGTCAATTGATATAACTGAGATCTCTTATAATCTGATCTTGGCTTGCTTGATCTTGTGGATTTATTCTGTTATTTTTAACTGCACTTGATAAATTTTCCTTCTGAGCAACAGGGTTTGCTCTCTGAGAGGTGTGATATCCATTTTCTTCTCATATTTTGCCTTTAGTAGAGTCTCCAAAGAACCATTATGTGCATCCAAATCTACAACTTGGGCTCTTAGATCATCTTCTTGAGTATCAACTGTAGCCCAGTTTTGTTTCCAGTCCTGAAATCTTTCCTTCTAAATCTTTCTTTTCTCCACTAATAATGGTATTTGACAATACCAAAGCATCCCTTTCTGCTTTTAAAATCTGATAGGTCTCCTGGAGCCTCTCTAAGTCCAACAAGGTGGCATCATACTTTCTCTTTGTTTCTCAGCTTACTCGTTGCTCTTTCCTCAATGTTTCCTTCACTTGTGCCATTTTATCTTTATATTGGTCAACTGCTCCTTTTAGCTTGCTAACATTATAGGAATTCTCCTATGAAAATGCAATACCAATTGAGGCCATATGTTCTCGATCCTCCTCCATATTCTTTACAAGATTTTTCTCAGTCACTATGGTAACCTTGGGCTAGATACCCATTTTCAATGTCTTCTCGGATCTCCATACAATTGATTTCCTCTTAGGGTCAAAAAATACATTGTCCAAACTTGTAACTTCATGCTGCTTCGACGGAGTGAAGGGTACCAACCATCAGTCAATAATAAGGAGGTTACCTCCTATTAATATATCTCCTGATGTGGAAAGGAGAATTTTTGGATTATCCTGAGTGGTGTTGTGCTCCTGAGTCTCCCTATCTAGATCCTCCTATTCTTTCCTTCTGAGCTATTCTGCTATTTTGTCAGCTTCTTATTTTTCTTTGTCTGCTAATTCCTTTTTCATTATTTCTTCTGCTTCATTCTTCTTTTGTTCATCTTCTTTCCTTCTTTGCTCTTCCTCTTCCTTTCTCTCTTATATTCTTCGGCCAATAGTTTACTTGCACCTTCTATTAACCTCCATGTTACTTCTTCCTTTTCTCTCTTTGCAACATCTTCTTCTTCCTTTTTTCTAGCAACTTCTTCTTATTGTCCTTTTTGTTCGGGTTTACTGTTGCTACTTCCTTTCCCTCCTGACACTGTGATTTTCCTCCTGCAAATCTTGTTTAGGGCAGTCATATTGCAAAATTTTTGGTGTACTTCTTCATCTTTATCCAGATGATTAGCGTACTCGAAGTTCACTTTCAGGAGTGGATGGTGCATTGCAACTTTTCCTTGAGAATCATTTATGTGAAAAATCTTTTCACCAAAATGAAAATTTTCCAAATCTTTCACGAAATCTAGTGCACTTTTAAGCTTGGAAAACTTATAGCTACCGACATAGAATGGCATCGGCAGGAAAACAACCTTCTTCATGTCAAACAAATAACTCTTGCAACCATCCAATAAGAGTTATCTTACTGCTTCTTTATGTACTACATAATCGGTGGCATGATTGGGAAGCAGTGAAGGGGCTTTGGTTCCTCCATACATTCTTAAGTTGGTTCCTTCTTTAGAAAAGAAGTAGTCTCCAAATTCCCTTATGGAATCCAAAGCACCTTCAGACAGGAATTTACATTCTTCAAGGAAAATTAACTGGTACAGTGGCATTAAGAACTCCTCACAAATAAGCTTGTACTAACTGTGATATTTGTGAGCCAATAAAATATGGTATGCATCATAGATGGGAGATTTTCCTTCCTTCCAACTACAGTTTAACTTCTCAAATGGATGTAAGCAGAGTATATAGTCAATCATAAAGGATCCCATATAAAATTCATACTTTTGTCGATGCAATCCTTCTTATGTTGCGGTTATGCAGGAGGACAAACTGTTAGCTAGGATATCTGCCCAATTGAACACAGTCCCCTCCATGGTTACATGGTACATTAGTGGTATCGACCCAATATTGTAAAATATTCCATCATCTCTATCGAAGATCATTTTCAGCATTAGGGTTACCAACCTATATGGGGTGCACAGAATGGCAGTCTCATACTCCCCAGATGCCCTTTGTCAGAAGGACTTTCCTTCTGTTGTCATCATCTTCGCAACTCTAATGTAATCAATAGCTAGGCTATTTAGCCAATTAGTCGTCATGCTGACTTCTGAGGTTGGAAATCTATAAGATTTAGCTATGAATGCAGGGATAAAAGAGGAAAATCCTTTATCTTCAACATTGTACATGATCATCCCTTTTACATCATCCTTAGACAAAACCCATCCAATCACCTCGGTGAAAGGAAAAAGCTCAGGTCTTGTGGATACTTTTGTGATTCCTAATCTCAAATGTTGTCAAACATGGTTAGATCCTCCAAGCCCGCATCTGGAACTTTTTGATCCCAGATCATATGATAAATATGCCCCCACTTGAATTCAAGCTTGGCCCCGATGACATCTTTCATGTCCTTATATATTATTTCCACTTGAGGCGTTATTTCTACATCTAACCCTTCGTCTGCAACTTTGGCCTTCTTCTTTCCTTTGTTAGGGATGGTATCATATACAAACTATGCCTATAGAAACACAATAAGACATGTCTTAGTAAATTACTGTTATAAACCACATACATTGACATATAAGGGGAAACTACATAACTACTATAGAAGCTATATCTTGTTGAAAAATTATTTCTTCACAGAACAAGCTTAACCAGTATATTATTTACCATGTCAGTTTTATTTATTGAAAAAAATTTGCACTGTGAAACTCGCATACCACCACAGGATGATCCTAAAATGAGGATAAAGACCAGGTGAAAAACCCTATTTATCATGCAATATTTGACTACAACCTCAAGAGCATAAACCTATTGTTTGAAAACAAAATGTTGGGTATTAATCAAAACACCTTTCGAAAAACTATGCATTATCTTTCTATGAGACCTACGGCTCGTGATACAAACCAGAAGAGAGCAGTGGTGCCAAATCTAGGGCCAAAATGCAACGTCATAGAATCAACCATAAAAATCAATACTAAAGGTTGTGAAAATGACAGGAAACCCCCTAGAAGTCCATGGATTCGACGGCCTCTGACATCGTAGAATAACCAGTGAAGAAAAGGTTGGTGAAAATATTGGGTCATCTCGGTCTCATCATTACATAACTAGTTCTGGGAGCAATCCATGTCTAAATGGACTGAGCAGTTTGGGCCTTTGGAGGTAGAAAAGGTAGGGAGTGGGTATAAAACTATGGCTAGGGAAAAACTAGGTCAACAAAATATGGATAGCGAGGTCAGAATGCTTAAAAACAGACGAAGGAGCATAGGAACAAGCTTTTAAAATGGTGGCTACCAAGAAAACCCTAACTTTGCAAAATCCAAACCTTAAATGCATGAAATAATCACACCGTGAAGGACCGAAAACCACAAAACAATTCATGGTTGGATTGTGTCCTACCTGACAAGGAAAGTTCATCGATTGGTTGAGAGTGTGATGCCTAAAAATTTGTAAGCTCTGGATGGAAAACCTTGGCAGGTGTAGGTCATAACAACAGGTTCTCCACAGTCCTCAACAAACCGCAATGGACGCTCAAATGGGTAAGATCCAAAATATCAACAACTCTCACACTTGCAAACAAACCATGAAATGGCAATGACTCCCGTAGGCTATCTATAGTAAAGCACGGGGAAAACATTCAATGTGGTTGGTGAAGTCTTTATGCTGCACAAGAGTAAAGGAACCTCGTTTGGCGCCTAAATGACACAATCGAAAAGACCGTGTCGACGAGATAAGTGAAAAATCCTTCCAACTGCGGCGGCTCAAAATCCACAATATTTACACAACTATCGGTTCCCCTTATGAAAAATCAACCTCCCAGGCCTTAGTTTTAACCTTCCCGATGCTGCAGTGCGAGACACAATTGACAGCAAGAACTCTCAACTAACTGCTAGCGTCTGTGCCGAAAAGGAAATCTAGCCGTCGCTATAGTCTATTCCCTGATAAAATAATTGACGGGGGACATCGGTTACAAAAACAAGCTTTTTCTACTAGCTACGGCAGGAACCCAAACTCTTCTAAAGGTTAAAAAACCTGCAGCCCAAAAATCGCACAATCGTTTGTAAACAAATTGGGGAAAAACCAAAATGTAGTCACCGCATTGGCTGCCAAATGAACTACTTTTCCAACACGCCAGGAGATAACAATGTAAGGAATCAACAGTAAAGGGTCGGGCGGGAAAACAAACATTTTCTGCTATATCGTCGAAAATTTAGAAAATGCTCCGACACGGCAGATCGAAAGATCAGTGTCAAAACATCTTGAAAACATTGGAAGGAAAAGAATAAAAACTTTTCTATGTTAGCTGAAAGACAAAAAAAAATTCCGCTACATCGAATCAAAAGTATCACACAAATACTGGAACACGTCGGGTCAAAAAGGCATAATCCTTCCGCTGTGTCGGTGAAAACATGGAAAGTTTTCTGACACGTCAGGAATTTTTTTTTTCCTTAGTGCAAAAAACAAACTTTTTAAGCTTACTCAGGGTGAAACCAAATCATGAATGATAGCTTTCAAAGGGAAAAAGGTCTAGGTAAAAGCAAAAGCTAAGAAATTAAAGGGGGCCCTAAAAAATCAAAAAACAAAATTGGGGTGGTGGTTGCAGCAGCAACACAATGTTGATAAAAAAATATGGGAGATCATTACATCCCTTCTCAATAAGGAATAATATCACTTGGATATTATTGAATAGGTATAAGAAAATAATGAAGTTTCCTTAATGAAAAATCCCTTGATGAAGATCAAGCCTCATAGTGTTTTCTTGAAGAAACCATAGTTCAAGATCTATTTGATGACATCCTAATCCTTATGGTAGAAGGATAATCTTCTTTTGAAGATGAATATGTAAGAAATGAACACGAGGAATCCCCAGTGGAAGAAATTGAAGAGCGCAAGGAAATGGTGATTTTTCCTTACCATCGTATTATAGTTTCTTATGATGTCTCGGGTCTCTTGGAAGTAAATGACAAGGTTTTTAAACACAATTATTATTAAAATTTCATGGCTCCACCAATTTAATTCCTCATTTCATGGCATTAATAAAAGAGCAAGAAGTTAGTATGAATCGGCTTGAGACAAATTCTTACGAAGACATAAATAATGAAGTTTCATTCACAAATATATGATTGTTTCATATCCTTGTGGTGTTGATGATGAATATTGGATCAATGCATTTACTATTACATTTACATTTCATGATGAAGAACTTCAGAATGTGGGTCATCTTTCCATTGTAGATGATCATCATATGCAACTGCTCCGTACAATATTTGAATAGTTTGAAAGCCACGTCTTCGGTGATATGTCTTTGGTCTCAATTTAATCGTTCCTACCTAGCATCAAGGAAGGAATGAGATGTCACGTAGAGATTTCCTTCAGTCTATGATGGGCACATATTGTCATTCCCAATGGTGTCCCTTAAGAAGTATAGAAAAATTGGATTGACCCTTTCTATCCGCAACTAGTAAGTTTTTAGTGATGCATTTCAATAGAACCGAGATAGGTATATGGACACGTATAGTATTTACTTCCCCAATTCCATGATACTTTTTATTTATCTTTTTTACTTAAAACTTGAAGGTATGAACTTTGTTGCTGAAAATTTCAAATCTTTTAAGGATTGTTTAGGGTATTAACATGATTATTACAAATATGAATAATATGCATGCATGTCAGAAATAATGTTTCAAAAAATACAAGGGAATATTGCAATTGGTCCACCAATCTTCTCCATAAATTTTCCAAGGCTCATCTTTGCAAATGGTCTCCCAAGCTCATAATCATTCAACCAATTCCAAGTGAAAGGATTTCTCTAGTCATAGATATGATCATGAAGATGTATACCTAAGCCCATTACCTATATATATATATATATATAAATATTATGAAAGTAATCCTTCTCCATTTCTAAAATTTCAAGGCTTCCATGTTCCCACATTCATCGACCATTCCTTCCCCATCCCAACAATGATAGTAGTATGTACACAACTGATTATTGATGTGATTTTCTCTTAGATAATCTGCAAGGACAAAGGAATAAAATCATGTACAAATCAAATGGTCAAGTGGCTACACTCGTGGTATGATTTGAATTGAACTGCATATATTATCATAATTAGTGTAGGTAGCTTAATTTCATTTCAATTCAGCATTTTAGTTACTTATGCATTGCATTTTTTTTCTTTCATTTTCAGTTATTTATCATCATTTTGAACAAGGCGAGACGAAAGTGTCTTAGTCTAATGAATTTCATACCTTTGTTATTACATATGTGTGCATCTCTATAGGTATCTAGGAGATTGAATAGGTTCTCATGCACTCCTAAGAAGAGAAAATGTCATATAGTTGGACCCAGTGTTAGAAACTAGAACTACTTCAGTGTTACTCTAAGGCTAAGGCTAGATCAAATGGGTAAAAATTTATTGATTGTACAAGAAAAAGTGGAATTTATCGTATGGATATTTTGTTTGGGAATTGTTTATCCCCTGTGTTGGACATGGAAAACCCCTTTGGGTTCACGCTCATAAGTAATTGGCTTAGTGGCTTTGCTGATTGCCCCTTTGGTGTGATTATGTCTCCACTATGCATATCTTTATGCCCATGAGTTGGTGCTCTGAGGATTTCGGGGGTTACCGGCTGGGGAACATGCTTATCCTAGTTATTTGATTTACAAAGGTTACTGCGCTTTATAAATGACTATGTTATTGGAAATTCTCAGCCAGTGATGACATAGGTTGTTTCCCTATATTGAAAGACTCAAAACTAGAACAAAAAAACTACAAAATAAAGAAACCTTTCCTAGGATCAACTAAACTACTTGAATTAACTGCTCTCCTCGCATTCCACAAGTTGTAAAGGTATTAATCTCTATGTGCTTGACATATGCGGAGATTCTGCGCTAGACACAACAACAACAAAAAAGTGAGAGTAACAAGATGGTTTATAACCCTATGTAAAAGACCAAGGAGTTAAACTATAACCCTATGTAAAAGACCAAGGAGTTAAACAATAAACAAAGCATAATAACCAGACATACAATGTTTAAGCTATCTTCAATTAAAAATAAATTTAAAGCATTAATTGAACAAATTATATAAAGTTCTCTACCATCATAACAAGCTACAATTATAACAAAATAACACCACCATGAAATGAATTTAGGGAAGAATTAGGTTAATCTTGTTAATCTGCCCAAAATATATGAAATATTAATTCGTCTATATATGAGATATTAAGGGATTAAATAATGAATTCTTAATTAAAGCTTGTTTAAATCTTAATCAAGATGCATTTAAACATATCAAGATACTACAACCATGAAATGAATCCTAGTCATAGTCATAGACTTCTTACTTTTGGGTTAATCTTATTCATGGGTTAATCTTATTCATGCAGTCCAAAAAATCCAAAATCCAAAATGTAAGATAATATATTCATCCCGTCAAAAAAGTCCAAAATGTGAGATAATATCTAACGGCCGGCCATATAATTGAACTATTAGTTTTTAAATGTATATGAACTATTAGTTTTTAAATATTACGTACACAAATTTTAATTTTATAGTCACAAGACATAAATTTTAATTTTATACTTACAAGCCAAAATGACTGGTTAAGAAGACTGATTCGTTCCTAAGTAACTGTGTGTTTCCTACCGTATAAAGAGAAAAGCTAAAGCTAAAGTTATTCCCTTCAACAGGAAAGCTAAAGTCATTCTTTGCATTTGCAGTAACGAAAGGAATCCTGGTAGAAGCTTTGTTATAACTGTTATAAGATCAATTGGCTTCCATGCTCGCTCGCTCGCTGAATCCCGATGGGTCAGAGGATTAAAGGGTCCATTCTTACCTGACCCTCGATGTTATGTGGTGCCCATATTCATTGATTTCCTTCTTTTTCTGTTCTTATTGTGAGTATGGAAGCTGGCATTCATGTCATTTCTGCCATTTTCATGGCCATTACAAGACGGCTTGGCTTTAAAGTGGTAGCGGTTGTAATCGGAATGAGAGGAGTGGGGAAGAATCTCGTGCTCGAAGCTCACAACAAAATTGATAAATCTACTTTTATGCAATGGACTTCGCTGGGATGATCACGCCGCTCGGGGAGATCCTACAATGCCCGCTGGATGGTTGCTGCTGACGACCGAGTGCAACGTTTCCCAAGCGTCTTCTTGAAAGCAGTGAGTTGCCATGTGCCTGGAAATCAGATGAAAGTATTGAGATGATCCAATATTTCTAGCTGGTTGTTGATCTACATGAGAAAAGACCAAGGCAACATGCTGGGGTAGGTTTACTCATTGGGGAAAGTGGGTGGAGAACTTGAAGCCTTTCAGAATTAATGGCTCAGGCGGAAGTGAAAAAGCCAGTTACAAGGCCCAACTTTGGGGCTATACCATCAAGGGGAGATCAGGAAGCCTGGCAAGGACAGAATTAATGGCTGTGTGGGACGATATAAGTGCAGTTAAGGAAAAGATTCAACTTTGATATGAGCGGAGCGATACTAAGCGTTACAGAAAGTGGACTTCAAAAATCGAAGTGCTTACCTGCAGAAAATGAGAAGAGGGCGTCCCAGAACAGGAAATGCAAAGCTGTTAATTGTACGAACTGTGTTATTCTTTGCATTTATATTTCACATATTGTTTATTAGATGTTTTTACAGTCGTAGAAACATCACATGAAGTTGGAGAGATTGGAGAGAGGGAAAAAAGCTAGACAAACTTAAGAGAAAAAGTAATTGGAATGAGTAAAATTATTTGTAATATACTTTCTTTGAAAGAGAGATGAAAGAATAAATTGTATATTAAAATGTGTAAAATTACTTATAATATAGTTCGATATACTTTGTTTGATTAAGTTAATTATCACAAAGTAGTGATCTAAAAACATCTTAAACAATAACCAATAGTAAACGCTGCTTTGCTTAATGACAGTACACTCACCAATTGTAAAAGCTGCTTTGCTTTATCACAGTAATTATGTAATATCTGCAACAAGTCAGAGCCGCTTTATAACAGTAAGTGGTTAATATCTAAAACAATTTCCTTGCTATGTGGAGAGATTTTATTGTGCAGATCTATTATTTCCTTACTATATATGGAGAGATTATATTGTCCACGGCTGTGATCTACAATGGTGTGCAACGACTCTACAGCAGCCGCGGGTTTGTGAGACCGCTGATAGTTGCAAAATAGAATTGATGGTTATATTAGCACAATGGACAAAATTCTACGTCGGATTGATCAACAATTAACAAACCATAAAATACTAGTATGATCAGAAGTATCTCACATCATTTTGTCAAACAAGTAGGAGTGAATCATTAAAACTTATGATTAACAAAATCTATATTTGGTTCAACTTAGCGGTTGTATCTCATAAGTTATTATTTAAATATTATTAAATTATTGTAATATCTTGAAATTTTTGCTTTGATTATATTGTACATAAGCCCCGTTTGTTAATCTATATTTGGTTCAACTTAGCGGTTGTATCTCATAAGTTATTATTTAAATATTATTAAATTATTGTAATATCTTGAAATTTTTGCTTTGATTATATTGTACATAAGCCCCGTGCATATGATTTATTTTGATGAACTATATTTACATATGATTTATTTTGATGTTATATTTATATATTGGGCATATGCTCAATGTACATGATTTATGTTGGTTATATAGATATATTGGGAATAAGCCCTAATGCACATGTTTTACTGTTTTGTTTATAATTATATATTGAGCATAGGTCCTTAGGCCCTCTTAGACAAAGACTATTGTTGTGTACTAGATGTAGGCCAGAATGTACTTGATTTATTTATTATGTGATTGAGCAGAAGCCCTAATATACTAAAGTAATCTTTTTGTGATGTAATGTGCACAAGAGTCATATACATGATTGATTTTATGATGTGTTTGGCATAAGCACTGGATGACATGGGTTATGAGGCTATGTGTTGAGCATAAGCTCTCAAGCACATAAGTAACCCGAGAAAGTAAATGATAAAAGTGTTGAGCATAAGCTCTAGAGCATCGGATATTTGGCCATTGTATCCCTATGTGTATTATACAAATGCATATTAGTACTCGTGTTGAGCAAAAAGGTTCCGAAATTGCACTAGTGTAACGCCCGTTTGATAGTGTTGAGCATAAGGTTTGAGTAGCACTAGGGGTTACCTTAATTGAGGGTATTGAGTTGGAAAGACTCTCAATAGCACCAACCTTCATCATACTTATTCAAGCTCATTAATTGAAATCACATTCTATTTCTCATCAAGGACCCATGAATAAGAGGTAATCCAACATGCAAAGAAATATAGGGTTGCCTATCCTAGTTGACGCACCAAACAACACATGACTTCTTGTTAAAGAATTAAGATAAACTAAGGAAGCATGGAATAAACAATTATGATATTTAATGTATGGATAATAAAAGATGAATAAATTGAATAAGTAAGTCTAAATAATATATATATATATATATATAAAGTTATTTTGAATAAATGAAGATAAAATATCGAAGTGAAATCTGCATGCATTTATGAGAATATATGTGTGTGTGTGTGTGTGTGAAGTAATTAAGAAAAGAAATAAAAGATAACAAAAAGATTACTAAATCAAAGTCTATATATTTTTTTTCCAAAGAAAAAAACCTTTTATTCATAGAATAAACATGAACTACTCTACTGAGCTTATCCATAACCTATAAATATTACATCTCAGTATCTTGCATTTGCCCAAACCAGTCTTTATTACTATCCCTTAACAAAAACAACTTGTTTCAGTAAAAAAAGGGCTTCATATTACATTTTCTTTCCTTCCTATATTATTTCAAAACTAAGCTTTGAATTTCCTTCTGCTACTTCTTAAATCTCCATTAGTCCCAGTTGGTAAGCCAGAGCCTGTTTGGAGAGGGAATCTTATTCTTCATTCAACTCTCGATAAATGTGCACAAAAGAGATCCTTCTGTACAATGCTTTCAAATTTTGTATTTCTATAAGCAAATGATGTTTAAGAGAAATGTACACGTATAGTATTCCTTCCATTTTCCCAGTCTATCACAACTTTAGAATCCCTAAAAATATGAATGTCTTGTATCTGGTTGCTATGTGTCACTTTCAAAGTTTCCCATAATGTTGACAGCTCCGCCCTGCTATTGGTTGCCTATCCCATTGCATATTTTACCAGTATCTTTCTCTCTTATATATATATATATAAGAATTATTTTCTAAACTCGAGTAGGAACTCATAGAAAGTTCCTAGTTAACAAAAATATATTATCTTCTAAAATATATTACATATAAATCAAACTAAGAGTTATTTTGAAGAAAGTATTAAAATATTGATGTAATTGAATATAACTAAGTGCCCATTTCGAAAAAAAATATATAAAAACAAGAGCCAAGAGCATCTATTATTTTGTATGGGATTGCAGAGAATTTCCAACCTAGTATTTAGAGAATCCAGAGCCTAACTTTAAAATACCAGCATCCTCATCCTTAAGTGTTCTAGTTTTCTATTTCATGTTGAAGTAAGATCGGGGAGGATCCGATTAAGAACTAGGAATGGTTGTAGGTCAAGGTTGGGAGGAACGTGGCAGTTTTGAGGTCATCTGGTTACCACTCTACAGATCAGAAACAAAGTATTTCCTATTAATTTCATGTTGAAGTGTGCAGGGTGATAGAGTTATTACAAGCCACACGACTGCATGTAAGAGGTTTACTCTATATAATATTCTATGTATGCACTTAAATATGTTTACATGATGAGATTTACAGTTATCAATATTTTCATTGAAAGCTGCAAATTATATTTCATAAAGTTGAATAAGACATTTATTTATGTGGGTCCATTGACAAAATTATTTAGTCATGGTACTATGGGATATATTTAAAGATCTTTTTATGGATAGTATAGCTTTTAAACATGTTTTATGGTTTAGGTTAAAACTGGGATAAAAATTTTCTCCTCATTTAAACTAGAAAATAAAATTTCAGATTTGTTCAAAAACTTCAAACCCAAAACCTCATGTTTCTCAACTTCTATATTTAAAACTTCAAGAAGTCAGAACCTAGGATAAATATTCTCATAAAGATTATGATAAATCATTTCCAAACATCATGAACAGTGTTGATTTCACACAGAATCCTCAGCGGCATAGAAATTGTAGATCCTAGAAACAACAGCGTTGTTACGGAGAGAAATTCCTATGGCTTGGGGTACCACAACGGACAGCTAGACTCCAGAAATCAATCTTTCCCAATATGCAATAGAAATAAAAACATCTAACACTAAAGGATCGAACCTCATACCTTATTCCGGATGGTTGAAGTAGATCCCCGTTGAGCTTTCCAATCTTCAGCTTGAATTGTTATAGCACGTCCTCAACAACAAGTAAACAATACAAGCATACTATATTTCATGGTGTTAGATCTATTATAGCATATATAATCAATAATGTATGAGCATTTGACATATTCCAATGGATACAATATTCATTCAAATACACATTACTGGACAGGAAAAGATATTTCTATTAATATGAATCAGAGATTACAAGTGACAACCTCTGACGGCATGTCTGTGAACTGGAGAAACTGAATCCCCCACTTGGGCCTCCACCACCTCAATCCTCCATCACTTCGATAGGAAGCTTACTAGCAAAAGGCAAGCTTGGGAAGAACACAACAGTGCTCCAAGGGATGAAGGGATGCAGACTCAAGCATAAGTTCTGGAAACAATGGACTATAGTTTCGATACTCTCAATTCTCTCTTATGCTTTCAATGTCTCAATGGGTTCCTTATATAGCTTTTCAAATGGATACTGAAAGGTCGAATCCATGCGATCTCAAGGAATATGGAAGGCCAGGAGTCATATGAGTCGGATCCAAGTCAAGGAACGCTCGAAAGGATTTTGGATTATGCACACATCCCGATGTATGCGACTATAGAGGGAATATCCACGCATGTACGCGGTTATCGGGGAAAAGGGCGCATATATCATTTTTCTAATGTTTTTAGGGATGGTCGATGATACATCAATAGACAAAAATTGGTCCATAGGGGCTAATGAGTCTGCAGCGGGACAGGGGAAGGCCATACAATGTGTGATTCACCTAGTGTGGTGAAATCTGCTATAACAGATGCCCCCTAATGTATGAGATCAGAGGGGTTATACGATGGCCGAAATACATTATAAGTCCATCCCACAAGTGAAGTGATGAAGGTACCGAAATGGAAGACCAGCCACCCAATCAGCATAATATCGTAATACAACTCTGCATATAACTGTAAATACATATAGCAGTCTCGGATACATAAGAGTACAATGGCCATGAATAGGCATGAAACATGATAGAACATATGTGGTCATCGCCACGTACAATATACATAGATCAGAATCTCCATGATGAAGATATACAAAGGACCATGATCTCCACAAAGGCTGAAGCTATATAACAGATCAAGATCTCCATAGTGGCTGGAAATGTCTAACATATATTGGAACAAGTCACGAGAGCTGAAATCTCATGAACATTGGCACGATCAAGGAGGTAGCATATAGTGGATGCCACCAATCTGGAAGGTCTTCTACACAAACTGCTACGAGTACATGTCCTACTATGCGAATAGAGGTGTCGAGGTCGAGCATAGTAGTCCATCGTCTGATTACTGGTCCTTGATGTATACCGTTAACAGCCGCGAGATCACCCACCAATAATGAAAATGGGAATCAAGGTACTAGAGTGCAAACTAACAAGTGTGAATAAATGTGTTGAGGTTGAACACTTGAGAGAATCCATCGATCAGGGGACATTGATGTATTCCCAAAACTGTCGATGGTGAGAGAACCTGCCACTGATGACTGCAAGTCTCAAGGCACTCAAAATGACTCTAGACTCCAATCCCAGAATAAATGATCTGAAGTCGATGGGATGAAATCCGCTGGAAGGAGAGCATTAGGGAATCCCCCATCATCCAACACGAGGTACTCAGCAAGGCTGTATAATATGGAAGAACTTGATCATAAGGTGCACAAACCAGTAACTGTACGGGGAATGGCCGACATGCAAAGTCAAGATAACTAAGGAATGGCTGACTTAGGTTTCAACTTCCTTCGAATAAGAGCATAACGGTGTATGGTGACTGAATGAAGGCAGCATAGACTCGATATACAAACTGGGACATCTCTATGACGCAGGAGGCATCAATAGAGGCTCCATAGGGACTGGAAGCTTAACTAGTCGGTGGAGATAAAACTCAGATAACGAGTAAAGCTCCTAAGTCAAACTATAACCCAACCAATGGATGTGATATACAGTGCTCTATTCGAAGGCGACACGACTCGACAGCTGCCAAATATAATATCTTTTCTTGTCCGGATTTTTGGTTTTTTGATTTTTTTGGTCTTTTTCAGTTATTTGAAAAGCTTGAAAAAAGAATAAACTGGATTTATAGTTACAAACTAGGAGGAGACGAGTGTCATTTAGGGCAAAGAAACTAGTTCCAAGTAGTGGAACATACCTATGCTCAATGCAAGGATACATGTGTAGGATATCGACACTAGGGGGACAAATCCCCTCCTGGTAAAAAGGGAATCAAGTTGCGAAGGATATAAATAAAGGCTCTGCATGGCTAGACATGAGACAAGCTCGGGCTATATGGATGAAACCCAATGTCAGGGGAGCCGGCATAAAGCTCAATAAGACAGGAAAAGCTCATGATAATGCATCCACAACTTGATATAAGGGGAGTCCGTGGGGACTTGGTCAGCATAAGATCAAGAGGAGTATGAGGCTCTTGCTAAATGTCATGGAAATACTATACAACGGACTCCCACACCCTAAAGGGGGAAACATCGGCATGGGCACCAAATGCAAATAAGGCGCTAACTAGGGTACCCATGTAAGGTGAGGCTCTACCACTCATATCATGCCACTTCTATAGTAGCAAGAAGGTTCCGTGACATAATAGAGTGGGTTCGTACCTAAGGATATAGTGACATAGTCATAAGGTCATGTAAAATGCAAATGGTGGTGAACCTAACCTATATGCCAGTATAGACGTTATACCTGAGATCAATACGAACGGGTCAATCCAAAGGCTGAAACATCGTTGAAAACGGTCTTCTACATCACATATTAGGTCAGAAACGGTCCAAAAAGGTTAGAAACGGTCAAAACTATAGGAAAGGGGGTAAAAATTTTCAAATATTTGAAAAATTTTCTATAAATAGTAAAACATATAAATCATTTGAAACTTTTACCCATTTGAGTTCTGATATTCAACTGCGAATTCCAAGAGATCCAGCTGGCAGAATTCACAACCGATTCTTCCAGGTATTTACTCATGTTCTTTGCTTGCATTTCAATACAAATTTTATAATTTCTCATGGTCAAATGAATTTTTAAAGGCCAAACTTACATGAGCGCTACGGCCCACGCGGGTATCGAGGTTTTTTCCACGTATAGGGCTGGCTATACGGGGAAAAGGGACCAGAAACCGTGTACATACGTGGCTGTTTTCAAAACAACCATGTATGACACCGCGCATAAGGATTTCTAAGAATCTAATGGACATTTTGGTCAACTTCTCATGCAGGATGGTGCTAGAGTCGCGAGAACACGAGCACGGTGATGTAGAGGAAGCAGTAAGGGCTGACAGAATGGCTCAAGAAGCTCTAAGAAGGTGCAGGCTCTACAATTTTTGGTGCCTAGGAGGCTTGAGGGCCAAACCAAGACTACTACAAATGCTTGTAGACTATTGGGATTCGGACTCAGAGTCCTTCCGGCTAGACGACATGTCCCTCACCATTGAGGTGGAGGATATCTACTTTATCACAGGTCTATCACGGCGACGTGAGATGGTGAACCTTCGTGCCCGCAGAGGGCCAGGTCATGGGCTAACTATCGACGAGTACATAGCTGTGTACTGCTACTCAGAGACGGAGAAGGTGGGGAGCCAATTTCCCACCAACGCTATACAAGTACTAGGCCTAAAGGCCATACTACTGACGCTGGGCAGGATAGCAGGATTAGCATCACTCCATCAGGCCTCTTGGCCACTGATGTTCTATGCGGTGGAGTGCATGACACCAACCATCTATGACTAGAGTACTTTCCTACTGAGCAACATGAAACATCAGCTCAGTGAGTGCAAGGCAGGTAGGATACGGAACTTCGGGTTCAGCAGTATCTTGAGCACGTTTTTCTTCGAGCGTGTTCTAGGATTGAGCCCTAGAGTGTATGTTCCTCTCCACAGGGTTCGAGATCCGGCCCAATGATGTTGGGCAGACGCGATGCGCAGACTGGGGGGTGGTAGGGTGGCCAACCCTTATCTAGCAGACTTTTTTCCATGGTGGCGACGATAGATTGTTGCCATAGAGGACTACCCTTATGCAGGGATAGACTTCCAGGGAGACCCGGACATGCCATTACCACCAGGATCAGCATATGGAGACATAGGTAATGAATCTCGACCCTTACTCTTTTTAAAATTTTTGAAGTATTTAATTTTTTTGTGTTTTCTTGATTAATGGAATAAAAAAGACATGTTTTTGGGTGACAATACATAGTGACATCTATCATTCATGTGCATATGTGGGACCACGGTGACCAGAGGGCTTCCCACATCATAGATGGAGGGGAAGAGGAGACGATATCACCGGTGTGGATGCGGAGCGAACGCTCCAAAGAATCCATACCAACTTCGTGCGACTGACTCACAGGATTCCCATGGCACAAGTCGAGGACTTGCCTGAGGCTATGCAGAGACAGGTGGTTGGTGTACCACGCGCATGGGTGCGTTTATTCCGGCGGCTAGCTAGAGCCGTGGTGACATATCATGATCACAACCCTCATCCACCTCCACAGGACTAGACACTTGGGAGTGTATCTATTTTGTGCTACCGTGTATATGATGGTGGCTTTCAAAGCCCCAATTTTGTATTATGACACTATGTATTACCACATTTTTTATGTATATAAAAAGTTTTATGGTGATCGGTTTATTTATTTACATGTGTAAAAATTGTGTTTATGATTAATTTATAATGAATGAAACAAATGCCAATCTAACACATAGTTAGCATATGAGTCAACAATTTGATTAAAATTTCTTGGAATGTGTATATATGTTATGTTCTCAAATTTCCATTCTAGCAATCTCACACGTAAGAATCTCCTCAATAACGTCGGATCTCTAACATGGTACAAACCATTTAGCTGTGACACTACTAACTCTGAATCAAGACGTACCTCAAGAGAGAGAACACCATGTGAAATGGTATCCCGCAGAAGCTCGATAACGACACTATATTCAGCAACATTGTTGGAAGATGGCCGTAGACATACACCTCTTGAAGACAGTACATGAACCATAGGAGTAAAAATCACCCAAGCAGCTGAGGATGAGTGTTGAGTGTGAGGGCTTGCACCATCCGTGAATCCTATGTAGGTGGAATATTCCATTGACATCTGCCACAAAAAATGGAAACTAATCACAAACCCGATCACGATAAACAAGACCTAACTATGTAAAAAAGCTGTACAATAATATACAACAAACAGCCTTGGCTAAAGATCATGCATAGTATTTCTTAAGATAGAGCCCATTTCTAGGCTCCACCAAGACACTCCCTTCGTAATCCACTAACTCGTAGGCACCCTTCTCTAATACACGCTTGACCACGTAAGGACCACGCCACATAGGATTGAACTTCCCTTCCCCCAAGGGTTCTTTCGATTGATCCCACAAAAGGACCAAGTCTCCCTCACTAAACACTCTCAGATGAACAGACTTATCGTATTGGGCCTTTACGCGACGCTTATTAACCTCTAGAGTCACCAAGGAATCTCTACGCTGCTCATCGAGTTGCTCAAGGTGAACCAAACGCTCCTCCAAAGGTGAAGTGTCTGGTAAGAGTTCCACGGCTAACTTCAACGAAGGAATATCGCATTCAATCGGCAATATTGACTCCACTCCATGAACAAGCTGATATGGAGAAAAACCAGTGGCAGTCTTTATCGCGGTTCGGTATGCCCACAAAGCAGGGTACAACATAATATGCCAATTCGTCTTGCTTTGTGCGATGGTTCGTTGGAGAATGGACTTAAGTGATTTATTCACAGCTTCAACCTGTCCATTCGCTTGAGTATAGTAAGAAGAGGAGTGCTCTTGCTGATATCCTAACTTGGATGCCAACTCTTCCATCATACAATTCTGAAAGTGCAATCCATGGTCAGTGACAAGCTCTCTTAGAATCCCGAACCTAGAGATGATTTGGTTGAATACGAAGTGAGTGGCTATCCCACCATCAGATTTTACTGTAGGCATTGCCTCAGCCCATTTCTTGAAGTAATCGACAGCCACTATGATATGATGGTGCCCCCCAGTCGAAGCTGGGTTGCAATCCATAAAATCTAGCCCCCACTTGGTGAAGGGACCAGCGGTGATAATAGGGTGTAACGGGGCAGGCTTCGAGCGCATGTTACATGCGAACACCTGGCAAGGGTGGCACCTCTTGACCACTTCAATACAATCCTTGAAGATTGATGGCCAGAAATATCCTGCTCTCAAAATATTTTGAGCTGTAGAAAGCCCAGATAAATGACCACCACACGCCCCTCCGTGGCAATCATTAAGCACTACCTCAGCCTCATCATGAGTTAAAAAACGTCGTAAAAGGGAATCTACTCCACGGCGGTACAAAGTATTGTCCACTATGAGGTAGTTCTTGGAAACGTGACGTAATCAACGTCGCTCATCTCGCGAGAGGTGAGTAGGGGTCCTCTGCGTTTGCAAATATACTATGATATCACTGTACCATGGGTCAGCCATTGAGATCAAGAAAATGTGTTCATCAACGAACGTATCTTCACATACCGACTTCTCAGCCTCGCTTGGAAAATCCGATATGAGCTCTGCAAAGATTAAATATTTCTTCGATTTTGCCGAAACAAACTCGAGATCAAACTCTTGCAGAATGAAAATCCATTTATTATATTTTCCCCCAATCATCCTATGTGTGAGGTCGAACTGAAATGGATTGACATGGGCAACAACCAAGGTTTGGTGAAGGAGAATATAATGCCTCAAATGCTGCACCACATGTACGGTGGCTAAGGCAAGATTCTCGACATGAGAATACCGAATCTCTGCGTCAATAAGGTTTCGGCTCAAATAGTATATGACATGCTCCTGGAGCTCCTCATCCTCTTGAACCAAAACCATCCCAATCGTCTCTAAAGACGCGGCCACATATAATAAGAAATCACGGCTATAATCTGGAGGACTAATCACCGGGGCCGATGCTAGAGCTCGCTTAAGTGCATCGAATGACTCCTGGGCTTGCTCATCCCATTCAAAGGGAGTATCCTTCTTTAGGAGACGCATGAAACCTCTAGTTAAATTGGTGAAATTGATAACAAATCTTCGTAGGAAGTTTGCCATGCCTTGCAAACACTGAAGATGACGAATATTTCGCGGGGGAGACAACTGAAGTATTGCCTCCACCTTCAAGGGGTCGACTCTTATACCCTCTTTCGAAACGATAAATCCTAACAACCGACTTGATTTCACGCAAAAGATGCACTTATGAGGGTTTAATCTAACATCATAGTGCCGACATCTTTCGAACACCAATCTCAAGTGATAAGAATGATGCATCCTAATGCGAGAATGAGTAGCGAGGTCATCCAAAAATACTTCAATAATGGACTTGAGATCGTGGAAAATCAAGGTCATCGCCTGCTGAAAGGTAGCTCCGGCGTTTTTAAGGCCGAAAGGCATTTTTCGATACGCAAATGTTCCCCAAGGACAAATAAATGTGGTCTTATGTTGGTCCTCAGGTTTAATTTGAATCTGATTATATCCAAAAAAATCGTCCATAAAGGAGAACACTTCGCTACCCGCACACTCATCCAAAATCTGATCTATAAACGGTGTGGGGAAGTTATCCTTAGGACAGGCACAATTTAAATCACAGAAATCAGTGCATATACGGATCGCTCCTTGCTTCTTATCCACCGGAACGGGATTTGAAACCCACTCCGTCAAGGGAACGGGATAGATGAAACCAACTTTCAATAGCTTCTCTATCTCTGCCTTTATGGCAGGTGCTTTCCTAGGATTTACCGCGCGTAAACACTGTCGAACAGGCTTCGCGTTGGGGTAATTCTTAATTTCATGTTCGACAATCTGAGGGTAAATCCCTGGCATCTCATCGTAAGACCAAGCAAAAACATCGCGGAATTCGTTGAACAGCTCGGTATACTCACGAATCTCATCTTGGGAACAATCTGCCCCAATGTATACATTCTCAATTGTACCAGGGTTGTGAGAAATTTTGATAGGCATAGTTGACGATATTTTTGCCATGTTTCCATCAGCCATCTGACCAGGAGAGCTTAATGGAATCATGGGCTTACCAACTTTCTGTCTAAGAATCTCCCCGTAATCCTCATGCTCCAAAAGGTCAAGCTCTGGAAGGAAATATGATCTATGATGAATTTCCTCCCATGGTGGCTCAACTCCCGACATAGCCTCGATGATCGCTTCATCTGAAGGGAAAACCATATCAAGGCAATCATGGGCATGAGAAGACTGTACTACCCATGCCGGCAGCACATAGGGGTCTTCTTCCTCTGTCTGTGAAGAAGAAGAACAAGGCTCTGCAGCAGATTGGAGATTAGCTTGGTAAGCTATCATGGCTGCAGGCAATGGCACACTCGTCTCAATGGCCTCACTTGAAGGACTCGGTGAAGGAATAATCCAAGGATCTCCCATATGACTTGTGCGAAAAGGCACCGATCTCATAGACGTGGAAGCACCAGCGAAACTAGCTCCTATCATGAGGACGGGTGCAGGACAACTAAAGGTTCCCATGAGGGACGGATACATACCTACACCCACACTCCCAGTTGCCGGTTGGGAATGTTCGACTTTCGGAACCGAAGCTTTTAAAGATGCACTAACAGGCGGATTCTTGAATTCCATTTGATCAATCATCACAATCTTCCCATTATAAGGAAAGCATACAACGCGAAATATGGAAGACACAACGGCTTGCATACTATGCATCCAATTCCTTCCTAGTAAGAGATTGTAGTCAAGGGGTGCATCAACCACCTTGACCTCTATCGCAATGGTCTTCCCTCCCAAATGGACTTTAAGAGAAGGAAGGATACCGTGCGGCCTAAATGATCTCCCATCAAAAGCAGTTAACATGGTCATAGACTTTGACAACTCAGGAGAACCAAGACCCTTCCAACAAGACAAAGACATCACAGAAGTAGCAACGCCCTCGTCAATCACAGTACGCTTGACGATCATATTAAGACATTCTACATGCACCAAAAGGGACACATAGTAGGGCAAGCGAGGCTGATGTCCTGTGGTTTCAAACTTGATCATTGAGGAAGAATCATCACCATTCACACCAAGAGCGGAAAGCAAAGCCTTCCTTTGCGACGGACAAATCTGAAGCACTTCCAATGCAGACATCGCACAAGGAGTATGACCCAAGTCCTCGACAACTGAATAGTTCTTGGCGGCTCGGGCATTTGGATTATGCCCCGAACACTTAAGTACCCCCTTAGGAATGCGAGGTGCAGCCTCAGGTTTATTTGCAGGTTTCTCAATACGCAAAGGGGTTCCTGGTGGATCAGGTTCTTTGCCTGGGTTGGGTTGTGACGAAGAATAACCTTTTGCACGCATCACAACTTTCGCGGCATGGACCATATTAATGCACCCACGACCACTAGTTTCAGGTGGATATTCATCACTAGATTGATCATGGGACTTCGAGTTCATATTCTGGTTATGCAGTAAAGGGTTCGTTAACACAGCTGGGCCCTATGCTATGAACTTCGAAGCTTCATCCATCCTAGGGCACAAGTAAGTGAGGTGATCATCCTTACAAAGCTTGCAAGGAAACTTAACCTTACGCTTATTCTGCTTGGCCCCCCCGGCATTTTTATTGTTCTTGTTATTATTGTTGGCATTCTCATTTTTACTCCCACCCTTCTTATTATTGTTTTTACCCTTTTTTCTATTCCGTCCAGGTTGCTGGTTACCCTTCTGGTCGGACGATTGCACAGCAAGTACATTCGCCGTTTGGGCGGGCTGAGATGAAGCCGTAGCTTGTCCCGAGGCAGGCTGGTTGATTGACAACTGATAAACTTGTTTCACAACTGAACCTGCAGGTTTCTTACTTGCACTACCCACAATGCCATCAGCATGTGGTGCAGGTTTGACCTTGGGATCGAAACTAGAACAAGGGGCATTAGGTATAATCTCATATAACGAACCAGACTGAGCATAGATCAAGTCTAGTTCATGTGCCCTAAAGATGGCTTGTTCCTCATTCTGCACTCTGGATGTGGAAACATCCTTTGCGATATATGGCAATAAAGATTTGAGGAACCACTCAAGGAGGAATTTCGGCGGTATAAAGGCTTTGATTAATCTCTTCCGTTTACGCCACTCCTGAATATGATCAGAAATATGGGTGGCTTTATCTTGCCAAAATGTCGACAAGAGTTTAGTACCAACATCATATCGTACCGGTAGCTGGAAGTGATTAAGGAAAGTCATCGCAAGGTCGTTGAACAAAGTAAAGGCACCCCTAGGTAACTCTATATACCATTTCGCTGCAGGCCCTGTAAGGGTGCGTTGAAATAGTCTCAAACGGACTGAGTCCTGATGCAATGAATTGGAAGAGCACCATAGGTGGAATGTCGTAACGTGTTCACTCGGATCCTCTCCTGGTTTTCCTTCGAACTTAGGTATGTCCGAAGGAAGCTTGGTAGGGACAGCCGGCCAAGCCGGGTCATGAGCCACAGGATCATTCGTAAGTCTCGATAAGTCAGGTAAATTGAGTGTCGCGGGGAAAGGGAGCTTAGCATGATGAGGTCTAGGGACCGCTCCCTGGTTCATATAGGATTGATTACCACCATGACCTTGGCCATAGTGACCTCCTCCTGTATGACCCGTATAGGGTGGCGTGGAAGTCGCATAATGAGGTGGACCTTGACTAGTAGGAGCTACAAATCCATAGTTAGGAGAGTAAGCAGGTTGTGAATACCCACCTCCGTAAGGTGAAGAGACCTGTCCATAATGCGCCCCATATTAGGGTCCATAGGTCATCGCTTGCGATGCCCCATGAGACACTCCATAGGTAGGAATATACATTCCAGAAGTAGGAATATACATACCGGAAGTAGGGATATATGTCGAGGAAGTAGCAACCTGACCTCTAGAAACATGAACATAACCTCCCGAAACTACGGGTGGTATGTAGGCTTGAGACACAATAGGTCTAGTAATCGCATTACGGATCTGACTCATAGCTACGAGCCGACTCGAAGGACCCCGAGAGTAAGGTGGAGGGTTTGCATTTAAAGAACTCGGAAGCGAGGACGAAGGACTCTCTATAAGAAGATATGTGCTAGTGCCTATCGTCACTCGTCTAGAACCTGGTATCGCTATGGGATCACTAACTCTAGAAATAGAAGGTATATAAGATGTAGCTTCCACCGCTGGGATGGAAGGTGCAATGTGACTAGTACTCCCAAACCTCTCCGCAAGGTAAGGCATGGGAATGCCCCCAGGTATAGTGTTAGGGTCAAAGTTGGATTCAACATGAAATGTCAAATCGTGCATAGGAAAACTAGTGGTAACATAACTACCATAGCTGGTGCTAGGAGGGTCAAAGTGAGTCTCGGCATCATCCGGCATTCCATACCGGTAACGGGTCAATGGGGAATCTGGCCTAGTGTGAGCAGGTCTATCATGCAAAGATCCTATCTGGGAAATAACGAGATCGATCTCAGCTAGGTCAAGTGAGGGATCGTATGTAGGAGTAAATTCCCCATCGTCAATACGAATAGGAGGAGGTGGCTCAGGAATAGTCTCTGAATGATCCTCCATGGTGCGTGAATCAATGTGTGACACAGTCTGCCTGAACCGTCTAGGCCCCTCTCCCAAAGGAGGAGGAGAAGTGTAAGGCGGAAGTCCTGCTAACCGACGAGAATGGCACGGAACCGCACCCAACTCCACAATGAATCAACAAAAAAGCAAAGACTCTCTATTTACGTCAACCCTAGGCCAACGTGCACAGAGCAATCACTATAAAATATAAAGCCAAAAGAAAGGAAACAACGGCTGGATAAGTGAGCTCCCGAATGTGGCCGGTATGTCTCACCTAGGAGAGGCTTGAGAGGCCCTTGTCACCACAAGCGGAGGTTCGAAACCAATTATTGTGGCCCTCAGCTTCAACGCATAAAGCGACTGTGCTGTCCGACCCCAACCTGGCCGGGACACATGCAAAATAACCTCTACACGTACCCCCTCGATATCCTAGGTAAGGTCACTAAGGTCACCTCAATATAATCAATGCTCAGGCGGGAATTCGTAGGCGGGATTGACCGTATGGGCAAGGTAGCAAATCCCGAAACTCCAAAAAGAGCCCCCAGATATGAATACAATCCTGGCTATATCGCCGATGCTACACAGTTACCAACCAGGGGTTATCCCGATCAACAACCGCTCACACTGCCTAGTGCTTGACTCCCTTTTGAGAAGAGCTTCCTGAGAACGCTGGTTATACCAAGGACTTCACACACTCCCTGGATAGACACCTAGTTGTTGTTGTTTAGTTATCTTGGAGAATTAACTTTCATTGAACTATTCCAAGATCCTAAAACCTAAGCTTGTTGGTGCACCCTAGAAAAGAAAAGAGTGTAATTCATTTTATTTAGCGTTGATTTTATTTGGATTTATTACT
>LPNX011072713.1:59514-142222 GCA_001517045.1 Pseudotsuga menziesii
TCTGCAAGCACACATAAACAGCATTCCAGTAAAGAACTAAGGCAAAAGGACTCTAATGCACTAATCTCAAACAAAAAATCAAAGATGCCATGACAAGAACTTTCCTAAAAGAAAAAATTTAGGCTAAAAAACGTTTCTGGTAAAAAACAGAGGTATTAACAGACTCAGGCAGTGCCAAAGGAGACTCAGCAACTAACATCATTCACCCAGCAATCCACTATCTTCCACAAAAAGGTAAAAAACCAGGGTATACGTGACTGTGCGCAGTGAACCCGCGTGTATACGCGAAAATCACAAGGGAAACCGCGTGTATACGCGACTGTAAGTAACAAACCCGCGTACAGGAAGAAAAAGATGCAAAAATTCTAGGCAAACAGACAGGCTGAGATTAAATTCACACCAATCAGGCTCTACCAGGCATACATGCCACCATACTCAACACAGAAACAAGAGAGAGAGAGAAATTCAAATACATTGAATTCCAAAAGATCAACCCCGAAAGGACAATTACTAGGAACTCCCCAGGGGAATCGCCAATTCTGTTACGGAGAGAAATTCCTATGGCTTGGGGTACCACAACAGAAAGCTAGACTCTAGAAATCAATCTTTCCGAATATGCAATAGAAATAAAAACATGTAACACTAAAGGATCGAACCTCCTACCTTATTCTAGACGGTTGAAGTAGATCCCCGTTGAGCTTTCCAATCTTCAGCTTGAATTGTTATAGCACGTCCTCAACAACAAGTAAACAATACAAGCATACTATATTTCATGGTGTTAGATCTATTCTAGCATATATATCAATAATGTATGAGCATTTGACATATTCCAATGGATACAATATTCATTCAAATACACATTACTGGACAGGAAAAGATATTTCTATTAATATGAATCAGAGATTACAAGTGAAAACCTCTGACGGCACATCTGCGAACTGGAGAAATTGAATCCCCCACTTGGGCCTCCACCACCTCAATCCTCCATCACTTCGATAGCAAGCTTACTAGGAAAAGGCAATCTTGGGAAGAACACAACAGTGCTCCAAGGGACAAAGGGATGCAGACTCAAGCATAAGTTCTGGCAACAATGGACTATAGTTTCGATACTCTCAATTCTCTCTTATGCTTTCAATGTCTCAATGGGTTCCTTATATAGCTTTTCAAATGGATACTGAAAGGTCGAATTCGTGCGATCTCAAGGCATATGGAAGGCCAGGAGTCATATGAGTCGGATCCAAGTCAAGGAACGCTCCAAAGGATTTTGGATTATGCACACATCCCGATGTACGTGACTATAGAGGGAATATCCGCATATGTACGCGGTTATCGGGGAAAAGGTCACGTATATCATTTTTCTAATGTTTTTAGGGATGGTCGATGATACATGAAAAGACAACAATTGGTCCATAGGGGCTAATGAGTCTGCAGCGGGACAGGGGAAGGCCATACAATGTGTGATTCACCTAGTGTGGTGAAATCTGCTATAACAAGCGTTGAAAAATCAAATAATTATTTAAACATTTAACATATAGGACAGAGTCATTTTCCAAGCGAAGATTTCTCTAGCGAAGCAAGTTCATGCTAGAGATCTGCTCCCTAAATTTCAAATAAATACTTAGCACTATTACAATTCATCCACGCATGTTTTTCCAGCATTATACAGAATAAAGAACCATATGTCAATCACAATAGATTGAATCCCTAGGAGTTCTAAGTCTACGCTCTCAACATTTCTAGAATTACAAGTATGACCCATAAATCTACACATAGCGCTGGTTGAAATCCATGCTTAAAGAATAAAAATAAATGAAATAGATATTCCATATCCATCAGATAAGATTAACTAGGGTATCATGATATCCCCTCTACCAAACATTGAATCATGTAGAACTATTTTGTCATCCATCCTTTGGAAGGAGTTGCCATGCTTCAAGCGTTGGCATATAAATTCATCAGTGAACATTAAGGGTAATAAGAAAAGAGATTCATGCTTCTATAGAGAATTAAAACAAATAAAAGGTTCCCACTCATAAAATATTTACAAACAAGTATTGGTAGTACCATTGATGGCATTGCTAACGTAGAGTGTCTCTACCCTAACAGAATACATTCTCACCATCAACACTTTACCCTCAAAATTGACAAGATCACGACTCATAAATTAAAAGTAATAGAATTGAGATGTAGATTTTCTGTAAACCAAATCAACTACATCTTCCCAGATATTTCTTTAAAACACACATAGTAACATTAAGCACAAATCACCATATCCCTGACAACCTTAGCAATGGCACAGGAATGGGAATGTGTAGGTTACATTAAAAATCCAAAACGTAGCATTCAAAATCCCATGAAATACTTCATTATTCACCTAGCTAAAAACATAAAACCATTAAAGAGCACATAAAATAGAGTGATAGTACAACCTTGTATTTCCAGAAATAGTTTTAGATAGGTTCGGTAGTTTTTCACCCACTATCAAATTAAATTTTCAGTTTCATCAAACGCTTGAATAGGCTCATAAACATCTAAGCCTACAAAATTCCTAAGAATCATTTCCATTTGAAAATACCTTACTTTTAGCATGTAGTAAATCTGAGAGACTACCAACAAACCCCTAGAACTTTGAATGGAAATCCTTTAAACCATAAACAGTGCATCCCCAATCTTTTAAAAAATGCAGAACAACCAACCATAGGTGAAGGACACTTAAACATGGGCTTACCCAATTTTTGCTTGATGCTCTTCCTTTCCCCTAGTCGTAGACCCTGTTTACACGTTGTGCCACCCTATCACAAAACCATGAAAGAGTTAAGTAAAATGTTTTAGTTAAAGATAGAGCCAAATAGAGTACAAACTAAAATTAAGAGGCACATACCTGAGAAAAAAAGGGCGACGCTGTAAACACCACAACCCTGTTGTCTAGGCATTTTCCAAAGACACCCCCAAATAGGGAGCTCTCTCCCCTCCTCCAATTTCTCATGCAAAGAGGGTTCTGAAACCAGAGAAAAAATTCTCTTATGAACTGAGCCAGTATGGAAGGAGACCACGAGGCCCTCACATGGCCTCCTTTAATGTTGCGACCACCTTCACTAGCATTTAAATCAAATACCTACTTCTATAGTCATTAGTCCCTCCTTGATTGTGAATATGTATTACCCTTTGCATATATAACCTTGGCTTCAAAGGTTAAACCTATAATTACTTGATCAAATTACTTATTTAAACATTACACTCAGCATAAGGTTGGTTCTTAATACCTACAAATATGGTTCCTCATGTCTTAGTCCATAATGAACTAAGTAATCCAAAATTCGTAAAATTTATTCATACCTTTTTCATTGAGTCGTTATTTAAAACCAACCACTTTTTTCCCTTTAGATGTAGAGGTAAGATAGCCATGACATTTTAGCTTAAACAAGACTAGGTTATGTGTTAAGTTAAACATCCATTACAAACAAGTATGAAGTGATTAGAAAGAACCAAAAAATAAACACCAGTACAGTACACGAGAAACATCATATATAAATAAATGACATAAATATCATCGAAGAAAATAGGACACCGTTTATTAATCTATGGAAGAAATCGAGATCAAGAATACAAGTATCTTTCTTAATAAGATTACACAATACTGAAGTTAATTTTAGATGAACCTTAGAGATTAATGACTTTATTGACCCATACAATTTTTATTTATTTATTTATTTAAGGGACATTACAAGTGGTATCAGAGCCCAGCTTCAAACTCTTAGAGACATTTTGGGATCACTACTCAACATTCGTTGCAGAAATATATTTTTAAAACTTTATTTATGATTTCTAAACTAACATAATAATATTGTTACTGGTTGTCTGAATTGCATAATATAAAGAGTAGTCTAAATCATGGATGCGAAAGAGAACAACAGTCGACATGGGAACCTAAATTCCCCACCACGTGAAAAAGAAATTGTGGTGGAACTAGATTCTAAATGAATGAAGAATATATAGAGTCTACAAGCAGATTTATAGAGTTTTAAGGATGAAAACATGAATGAAAGGATAGAACATAAAGCAATAAATGAAGGTCTACTTTAGAGCTTGACAAGGGTAAACCCCCATAAACATTCCACCCACTCAACAAACAAATCCAAATAAAATTGTCATCATAAAAGAAGGAACACCAATCCAAGAGAGGAGGGAGGAGAAGAAGACACCCCTAACTTCATAGAAGAAGAATATCAAAGCTCTTATAGTGATGGCTCACCCTCCCCTTGCAAGAAAAGGTAGAAAAATGATGATATCCTTTAGGTGGGATTTCGAAATATGAAATCCCCAACTTATGAAAGGGAAATGAATACTGGAGAGAAGGCTGAAGAATGGCTCATGGGTATGAATAAATACTTTCGAGTACATAATTACTCAAGCGAGATGAATGTCTGGCTGGCCATTTACAACTTGAATGGAAAGACAACCAAGTGGCGGAGAGACATGAAACATACTAAGAGGGATGAAGTAAAGGATAAATGATGGAGTAATTTCAACAAAATATTCTAGGAAATGTACATGTTTGAAATATTCTTTGACAAAAAATAAATGAATTCCACGAATTAAAGATGGTCTCCCTAACTATGGATTCATTTGTCAACATATTTTTAGATCTGCTGCATTATGTACCTTACATAAAAGATGAAAAAGTCAAGATACAACAATTTTCTCGATGTCTCCCTCCAAATTTTTGAGAGAGAATTGATTTTGACATGCCCAAAACCATGAACACCACTTTGCACAAGGCTATACTTTATTATGAACATGGATAAATGAGACATGAAAATATGAACATAAATCAAGGTAGATTTAGGTCCTTCTCAAATAGCCAAAAACGTGGTTTTAATCCAACGCCATAGAGAAAACAGAACAATGGTTTCACACCTAACAGAAATTTCAACAGACCTGGTGCATGGCTAAATGTTCCTGCACCAAATTCCAACAGAGTAGAAGTAAACGGAGGATCAAAGGTTTCCCCAATGTAGGTTAGATGTTGGAAATGTGAAGGACCCCATTATTCCATATATTTCCCAAACACGATAGATGGAGTTCTACACAACTTATAAGAAAACCCAATAGTAGAAGACATAGATAGGACGCCTAGGATCTATGCGGCACTTGACGATCGACAAGCACACCATTAGACCACTATGGTTGATATAGAACCTAAGTTTTGAAATGCATCTATTTCAATTTTAATTGATCCCAGTGCTTTCCAAAGCTATGTTTCCCCCAAGACTATCGATATATGTAAAATAAACAAAGAGAAACATGTGAAACAATGGCTAGTACAACTAGCCATGGGTACAAAAAGGAAGGTTTCAGAACTAGTAAAAGAATGTGAGATAGACATGAACCATTTTTCAAATAAGGTAGATTTAAATATCTTACCCTTAGGATCATATTATGTACTTATAGGCATGGGCTAGTTAGAACAACACCATGTCATGCTTGATTATTTAAACAAGTCAATCTTATGCACAAACATCCATTGGAATCAAAGAAATATTCAGTGAATACCCAAGTAGATTTATGTTAGAGAGATATCTGCCTTACAAGTAAAAAATGCATAAGGAAGGGCTAGAAATTTTTTACGGTTAACATTCAAACCATAGAAGACGAGAGAGAACAAAAAATTGAATACTTTCTAGTTTTCGTAGACTACAAAGATATATTTCTCGAAGAAAATATTGCAACTACCACCCAAGCGTGACTTAGAATTTTCCATAGAATCAACACCAAGGTCAGTACCGACTTCAAAATCCCCATACCAGATGAGCGCACCAAAGTTGGCGGATCTCAAGTTATAGTTACCAGAATTGATAGAGAAGGGTTATATCCAACCTAGTGTGTCTCCCTTTGGAGCACATATACTCTTCGTAAATAAAAAATACGGTATGATGTGAATGTGAATCGATTACCGACAGCTCAACAAGATTACCATAAAAAACCGTTATCCACTCCCTAGGATTGATGACTGGTTCAATCAAGTCGAAGGAGCAAAGATATTTTTGAATATCGACTTGTGATACAAATACCACCAGGTAAGGATCTATGATGAATACATACACAAGACTACTTTTCGGACACGATATGGCCATTATGAATTTGTTTTAATCCCTTTTGGGCTAACGAACACACCAGCCAATTTTATGTGCATGATGAACAATATTTTTAGTAAATACTTGGATAAGTTTGTATTAGTCTTTATAGACGATATAATAATTTACTTAAAGAGTAGGGAAGAACATGAGGAACATCTCCGAATTGTATTACAAGTATTATGGGAACACCAAATTTATGCCAAGTTTAACAAATGCGATTTTTACAAATCACAGATACAATACCTAGGTCACATCGTAGCTAGGAATTTTCCACCTCCTGCAGGTAGGAGTTGTTCCTATAGTCTGAATGGTTCGGATCTAGAACAAATGGTACACGACAAGATTGGAAGAAATTCCCTAGAATAGGTGGAGATATGGAATCAAGTCTCTTTGATGTACTAGTAGAGTTGTTTCCTGTAAAGATGATTCTTCATGGATGTACCTACATAATCATAAGAAAAACAACGAACAATATCAAATAGAACCAAAATATAATCCACTATTCTATATTGATGACTAAGGAATTCAATAATAAAACATACGATAATGACAGAAAATATTTCATGGGAAAGGAACAAATTTTGCATTAGATACTAGAGAAGAAGTTTACAACCTATGTGTTAGTGTCGATGTACTCCTTCACAAATCCAACATCTCGTCCCCAATAGCTCAAACTTGCTCCATAAATCTCACTTAACTGATTTAGGTCAGAATATCAAAGCAACAACATAACTTTACTCTCCCTCCAACCATGGAGAATGAGCCTACTTTTATAGGATTGGAATGGATAGAGATGGTTGAGAAATTGGTGGGTGAGGTGGCTAGGATATCCTACAAGGATGGATCTCGAGTCCAACTAGCCCTAGTGATCATGGATAAGGGTGCCATGAAGCCTTCTTTTGAGAAGCTTTTTGAGAACCTCTCTTTCTTCACTTTTTACCAAGGGCATCACTTCTTCCTCACTGAGATAGAGCGGTGACAGGGTAGAACCACACCTTGATCAAAGGGTAAAGGCAGTGCCACCACTTAATGTCAATACATTACAGGAAGTGCTGAAGATGGTACCACTTTTTAACTAAAGGAGAGGCGGTGTTGGATTTTCATATGTAGATTTGATGTTTGGACCAATATTCTTGCTTCGTAATTTGGGATTGAGGGAAAAAGTTGAATTTTGGTATCTCATCACATGCTAATGAAGAGATTTAGGTGTAGCAGAATGCCCCCCAAAGCATGAGGCTAGAGGGATATGACAGGTGAGAGCTTTGAAAGAGCAAGTTATCACTTAGAGGAAAGAATCAGCTTGATCAAATATCATCAACCAGGCATATGCAATACATAAATACTTTGGACTCATGAGAAAATGTGTCTTCATCATGGCTGTAGACCAATACAAGGAAGATCCATGAGAGAGATAAGCAAACATGGCTACTAGAATACAACATAGATCCATGTGATAGAGGACTCAAAATTGGACATAGCTACTAGATATACAATGTATATCTATCTCATACAGACATAAATTTGAGCATAGCCATGACCATACAAATGTGGATCCATGCTGGTACTTCATACAATATACTCCATCACAAGCTAGGAAGAAAGATATGAGTGCTTTTCAACAAATACCCAGGGTCTTTAACTTGTCTTCCACAAAGTACAATTGTATCCATGTGATTACAATGATCTGAAGCCAAACATGGTAGAAACCAATTGATTAATGGTCAATGATGTGAACCATTAACAAGTGTGAGGGAGATCACCATTAATGTCAATGATTCCCAAGGTACTCTAGTACAAACTACTAACTGTGAATATATGTTTTCACATTGAACACTCAGTCGAATCTATCGATCAAAGGTCAATAATATTAACCTATGTTGAGAGCGAGAGAATCTATCATTAGGGCATACAGACCTCAAGGTACTATCTTTTTTTCTAAGAATAATTCCTGGATGATGAGCTGATGTTGACAGGAATAGTCTCGTCGAAGGAGGGCCATGATGAATCCCACATTGACAACATGAAACTCGAAACAAAGTTCTGGAATGTTGTAGATAATGTAACCATCGAATTGAATCAAAAGTACTAACATATCTACATAGGTAAACTTCTAACTTCCCTTTGAACATCGGGCGGCACAACAAAAGACTTGGCAGCATTGACTCGATGAGGCGGAACACAATACGACATTGGATAATGCATTCTTTAAAAGACTCAAAGGAGTGACATGAATCATGAAAGTGGATTGGCTCAAAGAAAAGCTGAATTAACCAATTGACTAAATGAAATGTAGATAAGTGCCATGTTCAAAGGTGACAAACAACTACCATTTATTTGCAAGATGAATTGAATCCCTTCCCTTAATTTCCCCATCAGTAATGATGAGTTCCTATTTTCATTTTACGAGTTCAAAGAGTGTAACAAACACTTGTTATAGCTCGTCCGAAGACAAGTTGATTCTCATACGTTTTACGAACCTAAGAAAGGAGGGGTTTGTTCCCAAAAAGGGTCTCTCAAAGTTTAGTTTAATAAGTCCAATTAAAGCTAAATCTGTATCGTTCATGTTTAGAGAGTCTAAACGAAGGAAGAAGAAGACTCCAAAGGGTCTTTTTTCGTATGATTTAGTCTCTAGGGCCTGAAAAAGTATAAAATAATACCCAAGAGAACTCTTACAGTCATGATTGGTTGGAGTGTTCATTTTTCATAAATAGTCCATCTGAACCAAAAAAGAGATAATCTACCACATTAGAGGAAATTTCAACTCAAAATGGGCCTTTTAACTTTAACGCAAATTCCATGTCATAATGTGTTAGCCAATGAAATTGCTTTAAATTTGAAATACCGTATAGGTCTTAGACACCTTTTTAATATAAATTTGGGGATAGGTATCATAAAAAAAACTACTTTTTGTTTGTTTGTATTTTCGACATATCTCCTCGTGTTTTTACTCAAAGTTCGATCGGGAGAGCTCGTTGGATGCGGAACTAAATTCTGGATCCAATGAGTACCCACTCAAAATACTTTTGACAGACTCCGCTACCCCAAAAACAAGAAATACCTGAAAAACGTGATGATGACATCATCATCACATTTTTTCAGGTATTTCTTATTTTTGGGGTAACGGGGTCCGTCAAAAGTATGCCGAGTGGGTACTCGTTGGATGCGGAATTTAGTTCCGCATCCAATGAGCTCTCCCGATCGAAATTTGAGTAAAAACATGGGGAGATATGTCGAAAATACAAACAAAAAGTAGTTTTTTCTTTTCTTCCTCCAAAATTAATAAATATTATTTTATTATTTTAACTCTTATTTTATTAATTTTTTTTAGGAGGCCCATTTTGAGTTGAAATTTCCTCTAATGTAGGAAAGACGAATCCTCAAATAATTTTACGAGTATGAAGAAGAAAAGTACTCGACAATATTTTCATATTTAAGGAGTCCGAAAAGGGTTTAAAGGAGACTCCATTAGGTCTCTTTTCGTGATAAAAGGTTTTTACGAGCCAAAAAAGAATCAGAAAAAGACTTGAAACTTTGATATTGGGTTTTGGGAGCGTGATAAAAGTATCAAAATGAATGCTCAAGGAAATTTTACGTTTTTCAAAAGTATGAAAAAGTCAAAAAATGAATTTCCCTATAGACATTATTATTATTCTTGTCCCTCCAAGACTTAAAAACGACCATTAGTTTCCCAAAATATTCGAGAAAATGACTTTTATGAACTATATCAAAGGGTATTTTTATAAAAAATGATTTTCAAACATTAAAATCCCTAAAAATAGGTTATAAAAGATAAGCAAAATAGTAAAAAACCAATTTATTCACTATTTACCAAACCTTGAGAGAATTTTGGGAGATTTGGAGCCAAAACTTCAGCTGGAGATTACGGGAGAATCCACCATTCGTTTTTCGCATCGTCAGATCCAGGTAAAAACTAAAACCATCCTTTTTCTTTTCATGGTTTCCAATTTTTAATTTTCATGGTTTTTTGAGTTCATAGGCCAAACCTAAATTAGGAAATGTAGGCACCGCGTTTGACTTTTACGGGAAAGTCGGTTCTCGATAGAAACCACATTTTTTTAGTTTGACACAGCTAGTAGCACCGCTTTGTCTTAACTAGGTAGAGGCGGTGCCGATTGTGGGATTCAAAAGACATATGGACCAGCCAAAATAAAAGTTTATAGTCAAATTTAATGGTTGAAAATTCTTCTAAATTTCTTTTTAATTGTTTTTGGGAGGTTTATCGAATAAAAAAAATGGTTATTTGGAAAGAAAGACAACATGACGATGATGATGCCCTTGCCTTAAGAAATGCGGGTTATGTGGGTTCCCTATGGGGTTTTAGCCTCTTGAAGTTCTTCTGGAACCCCAGTATGGTTTTCCATCCCCTCTTACTAGAATATATTCTACAAATATGGAACCCAAACCAACAACACTTTGAGGTAGGACCTCATTTTTTTACTATAGAGGTGGAAGACATATACTGTTCGCTTTCTTGGGCAGACCCGGGTTTAACGTATTTAACCAACAACACCCCTAGCTCACTGGCCCTTTTGGTGAAAGACCGCAGAGCGGCCTAAAGTCTCACCCAAAGTGATTCTAATGGGTTGGCCAAGGACTCAAGTGTCTTGGACCAGGTTCTGTGGCAGCCTGGGTGTCTCGCAGCTCTTCTAGCCTGTGGGATCTCTCTCTATCTACGACGCGCAACTTCCTCTTACTTGCGACGAATCTAGTCCTTATCGCATCACCGCGCCTCATGCAACACGTAACTCCTTCCTACGTTGATTCTCAATCGCAGCACACCACAGCCCCTCGGCTGGTGCGATATCACCTCCTTGCGATATCCTACCGCTGCGGCTCAACGTACTCAGTGCTACTCATTCTGACTTACGGGACTCAATATACAAGGTTGCTTAACTCTGCGGTGCTTAACTATCTGGGATGAAATGTAGATAAACTCTTACTCAAAATACTTAGGGACTTCAACTTGCATTTATCTTCTATAGTGATGTAAACTGAATAACGCATACATACATTAAACTGTAAACAAGGCCCATGTGATAACTGTTAGATGCAACAAATAAACACAACACATAAATCAATCACATAACACATGATTTTAACGTGGTTCACCTCCAGGATGGAATTTACGTCCACATAACTGTGTTTCTATTATAGCTTGGGGGAAGGTAACATAGTTCTGCTGCACTGCATATGCAGCTCGAGATCTTCTGGGTAACTCCGCACACAGCCTGGAGCCCTTCTCTCTTAGATCTCTTTTCTACTCTATATTGCACCTCTTACAATATAACCTTCCCTCTATGTTGATCCCTGCGGATCATTACATGCATGCTCTATGAGCCAGCTACTGGTTACAGTAAGATAACTACAGTTAATAACAGAACCAGAGCTCAGCTTCTACAACTGTCTAACAATCTACAAAAGCAACTAACAACTGAACCAACCCCCAAAATGACCAACCAACCAACTAACCCTTTTACAATACAAAATATATCCCTTTATAGGCGGCCCGAAGGTCTCGCCATTACAACACTGTGGGCCTGTCCCAACAGTAACCCAAAACCCTAACTAGTGACAGTCGGCATATATGTACTTGAGGTAGCTTCTTTCCATCACACCACAACTCTCTACAGTCTTCCATGCTTCCCGGCACTGACCATGGGTACTGTGCACCGCTTCCCTGCTTCTGTCCTTCATCTTCAATACCTCAGCCTTGTTGCTCCTTTTCCTTTATGAGGGTAGTTGAGCCCTCCTATCTTCGTCGCTGCCTTCAATGCAGTGGGTGAGCTCTCTCTTCTCAGCCACTCAGGTACTATCGTCTTCCTTGATTTCTCTACCCTAAAAGTCACGGTTTCCAGCTCTGCTCTATAGCTAGAAACATGCTACGGCGTCGTAGTTCCATCTTATCTCCTCTCCGCCAAAACTATCTATCTGGTAAAATGGCAGCTTCTTTTGTAGCTGCGGGACCCTGCTCCAACATATACTTATTGATAAGGATATGTAGAAAAGGTGCCCCTATCTCTCTCACTGGTTGCTGAGGGGGAGACATGACTACTCAGGTGTTGATTGATCATCATTGTCATCCTGGCATGAAAATATCAGGTAAGAATATTCCCATAAGGGATGTGGTGGATATGCCACTTCGCATCATTCTATTCATTATGCAGAGGCTGGCTGGAAGCCAAGGGCCTCCTTAGGTATCTCAAGCACATATGTTGTATTTGTTAGAAGATATGGCACCTATGGTTTATAATTGGGAAGAAGCACTTCTTCCTATATTCAAGGACCAGCTGATAAAATGCCGACAAGGAGAACTAAATCATTTTGGGTATAAGTCCATTTTATATTGCTTCTTATTCGAGAGGGTGCCTCTCATGAAATCCCAAGTGATATTCACTGAGCTTAGGGTTAGAGAACCATGCATGATGAGGTGGGAAGATATCATGGCCCGTACAGGAGGCGTCATAGCCAAGGTGAAATTTGAGGCTACTTTCTTCTGTTGGTTGCATGACCAGATTCTCATGATAGAGGATTATACCTATGCAAGGACTGATTTCAGAGGTGACCCTGATATACCATTACCACTTGGTGCTTAGTGGGGAGATATTGGTAAGAATCAAAACCCTAAAATGTTGATCATGTTTTTATATTTTTATATTTTATGTTTGTTATGGGTAGTAACAATACTTAAAAATTTACATGCAGATGTTGGTGGTGCATGACTTGGAGGATCCTCTCCTATGGATAGACGAGTTGGAGCTCAATTTTTTCACAGAGGTGATGACCATCTTACTAGGCTAGAGGAGAACTTGGAGTGGCCAACTCTTGAAATCCCTAGTGTAGCGAGAGATGACCTCCCCATGAGGTATCAAAGACAAACTGTAGGAGTCCCAGGTCGCTTCAGTCGACTGCTTCGCAGGGTAGCACGGGCCATCATGTACTATCATGAGCATCATTAGATGGTGGAATGGATGATGTACTACTAAAATATGACTAGCTTTAGGGATTTTGTATGGTTTTGTATTTCCTCAAAGCCACAGTGCTTCAAACAAGGTCTCATGACCATATTTTTGTAAAAAAAAGTTTATATATATATATATATATAGATACAGACTTATTACTAGTGTTTATATGTCTCAAATGGAAATCATATTTACATGAGTTTTATGTGTCATTTACAGTTTATTTTATAATGAACCATGTTTATTTTACAAGTTATGAATGGGAAATATACGAGTCTAGGATGTAGTTTGCTAATGAATCAACAACTATATTATCTAGCCTAGGGATATGCCTATAAGTGATACACTCAAATGACCTCTCTAACAAATGTAGTCTCTGAAATAAATGAAGGAGTACAAGGAGTCTGATGATATAGAAATGGTTTATATAACAAACCATGAATTGTAAATCCATAAACACTACCAAGTGATGATTGTCTCGAGATGCAGCCCGAGTCAGTAGACCTATTACTACTTGATACTTGGCGATGTTGTTGGTAGCAGGACCAATACAAACCATTCCATGTTGTTGGTAGCAGGACCAATACAAACCATTCCTAAACTGATCAAGTCATGACCTGGGAAATAGAGAACCCAAGTAGTTGAAGCAAGGTTCATGGTATGACGACAAGCACCATCAGTGAAGCCGTAAAAGGCCATCCGATCTGCATAACCAAAACATGGTATAAAAATTTTGGACACTAAACTCAACACCATACTAAATAAGACACAACACACTCAAATCCAAAATATACATATATATAAGGTACCATACAAAACTGATTTAAGCATAGTACCTCTTCAAGTACAACCCATTGTGAGGTTGCCCAAAGGGTATCCCATCATAATCCATGAGCTTGTAAGATCCTTTATCTAAAACTTTGCTGATGACAAAGGAACCATACCACATTGACACAAACTTCCATTTACCTAGTTTATCGTGTCTGTGATCGTAGGTCAGAACTACGTCACCTTCATTGAAAACACAAGGCTGAACAGATTTATCATACTCAACCTTGATGTGTTTTTTATGTGCCTCATTAGCTAAGGTGGAATCTCTTCTAGTTTCATCAAGATTAGTTAGGTATAGAGATCTCTCTTCCTCGGTGGAAGTATTTGGAAAAAGTTCTACCGCCAGTTTTAGTGATGGAATCTGGCATTGGATAGGAAGGACAGATTCTAGTCCATAAACTAACTGGAACGGTGTGAAACTAGTTGTTGCTTTTACTAAAGTCCTGTAAGCCCAAAGAGAAAAAAAACAGAGTCAGGTGCTAGTTGGATTTATGATATCAAACCATCCTCTATAGCATAGCTTTTAAAAATTTGTTAATTACACCGACTTGACCATTAGCCTGCAGATAGTAAGGAGTTTAGTTTTCATGGAGAAAACCCATATTAGTACTTAACTCGGTCATCATTTGATTCTGGAAATGTGATTCGTAGTCAGTGACTATAGACTATGAGAATAAAAACCTAGCTATCACGTGATTAAATAAGAAGAGGGAAGAATTCCTACCATCCTATGCATACATAGGAATAGCCCCATACCATTTTGTGAAATAACCAACTGCTATGATGATGTAACCATGCCCCCTGGTTGAAGTAGGATTACAGTGCATAAAGTCAATACCCCATTTGGAAAAAGGGCCAACTGGAATGACGGGGTGTAAAAAAGCAGGGTAGGTGCGCTTTTTCAGATAGAAATGTTGGCAGGGTGGGAATTTCTTGACAGCCTCATGATAGTCTTTGAAGATTAAATTCTAGAAATATCCAATGAAAAGGATTTTCTGGGTTGTAGCCATCCCAGAAAGATGATTTCCACATGCTATATAGTGGAAATCATTAAAGACTTGTTCAGCCTCTTCATGTGTAAGGAATTGTCAGAGAATAGTATCAATACCACGTATGTACAATGTATCATTTAAGATGATGTATTACTTTGCATGGTAATGGATACAATGACGATCGTCATGGGTTATATTGGGATGAAATGTTTGAGTTTGGAGATAAATGATTAAATATCCATACCATGGATCGGTTGTGCTTATCAAGAACATGAATTCAGCTATAAATGAATCACTGGGATCAGTATCCATCAAAGCATATGGAAGGTCACACATCAGCTCTGCGAAGACCAAGGATTTTTTTGATATGGCCTTGGAAAAATCAAGGTCGAATTCCTGTAGGATGACAATCCAACGAGAATATTTCCCCCCTAGCACCTGACAAGTCAGGATGTAGTACATACTAGGTTCTGATATGCAATTACCATGGTAGTGCGAAGTAAGATGTAATGATGAAAATTTTAAACAACAATGACCATAGCCAATGCTAACTTCTCCACATGTGAGTATCGAGTTTTAGAATCAATGAGATTCTTACTGGCGTAATATATCACGTGTTCCTGACTGTTGGGATCCTCCTGGGATAAGAACATTCCAATGGTAGTAGTGGAGGCAAAAACATATAAGAGAAAGTGTTTTGAATAATATTGGGGATGTATCATGGGTGAATGAGTCAAAGCGTGCTTGATATTATCAATGACTCACTGGGCCTAGTCATCCCAGAAGAATGTAATGTTCTTCTTCATGAGACACATATAACCGTGTGTTTTCTCAGTGAAATTGTAAACTAAACGGCAAATAAAGTTTTCCTTCCCTTGCAAACCTTGGAGCTCAAAAATGTTTGTTGGGGTAGGTACGATCAATATAGCAGCAATATTCAATGGATCAATCCAGATTCCATCCTTAGAAACCACAAACCCAAGGAGACATCCCATCTCAACGCATAAAACACATTTGTGTGGATTGAGACGTATGTTATAATGATGACATCTAAGAAGAATGTCTCTAAGATCCCAGGGTGGTCTTTCTATTGTCGTGAATGCACTGGGAGATTGTCAAAATACATCTCCATTATTTTTTTAATAGCGCGGAACACATAAGACATGGCACGCTGGAATGTAGCTCCGGTGTTCTTGAGGTAAAAAGGTAACTTCCTATAGGAAAGGGTTCCCCACGGACATATAAATTTCATTTTGTGTTGATCGACGGGAAATATCTCAATATGATTATAGCCAAAAACGCCATCCATGAACGAGAAGATGACACTTCCAACATAGTTGTCGATAATCTGATCAATATGCAGAGTCAAGAAATTGTCCTTAGGACAAGCTTTGTTCAGGTCTCAAAAATCAGAATAGACTGTAATGGTGCCCTGCTTTTTTTTCATAGTGACAATCTTAGATACCCATTCTGTCAAGGGTATAGGATAAATAAATCCTTCCTTCATAATCTTTTCTACTTTAGCTTTAATAGCCACAGCCTTCCGAGGATGGACTTGACGTAATTTCTTCCTGACAGGTTGGGTCGTGGGATAGGTTTTAATTTCATGAACCATAATAGACTAGTCTATCCTAGGAATCTCTTCATAAGTCCAGGAAAAACTATCTTAGAATTATTTGAATAATTCTCTATATGCACTAGTTTCTTCCATCGAGCAGTTCTTCCCTACGTGAACATGCTCAATAGTTCCAGGTTTGAATGATATGTCAATTGGGGTTGTTTTAGTAATGTTGCATTTATTTCCTTCAGATTCCGTATTTTCAACATTACAGGTGTTTTAGGATGGGTGACAATATCAGTATTGATAAGTGATTCAAGGCCAAAACCCATCGAAGTGGTGTTGGGATGAAAAGAAAATCAATGATGATGATCTTCCCATATGGGTTAACTCTCACTCATGATCTCGATGATGGAATCATCTAAAGGAAAATTCTGTTTGAGATAATCTAGAGTGGGAAAAGAGGGTTCTAACCAATAAGGAAGGTGGTAAGGATCCAAATCCACGAGATGAAGGTCATCAACATGGTCGTCATAAATAGATTGGATAGCATTGTACATTTCTTCATGCGGGCCAAGGGAGGATGAATCAACAATTTATTTTCCCTTAGTGCTATAGCCAGCTATGGAAATCATATTTACTGTCGCCACTTTTGTACTAGTAGGGGCTGATGGAAACACACCCATAAGGGTGGAGTCTTTCAACATACCTATCCCAATTGACTGATAAGGAGGAGGGGAGTGTCCTAGGATAGGGATGTTATTTTCTGTCAGGGTTGTAACATCTGGTGTACAATCTTCAATTTGATCAATAGTCACGATCTTCCCCATATGTGGAAATTGGAGAGTTCTAAATACTGTCGAAGTGATAATGGTCATAGCATAAAAACAATTTCTCCCCAATAGAAGATTGTAATCTAACGAGGAATCAACCACTTCCACCTGAATGGAAACAATATTTCCCCCAAGCTCAACTGAAATTGTTGGAAATAAACCATGGGGATGGAAACCTCGTCCATAAAAATATTTTAAGGTAGTAGGAAATCTCATAACCTCAGGATAACCAATGGCTCTCCAACAAGCTATAGACAAAAATGAAGTTGAATCTCCTTCATCTAGGATGACTCGATGGACCTTTCTCCCAACTACTCTAGAGGCAATCTAAAATGCAATTTGGTGGAGCAATCTGGATTTATAGTTCTCCATGTTGAAATTAATCAAGTTGGTATTATCTGGGTCTAATTGCCCCAAAGCTATTAGCATGTTCTTATGCTACGTTGGACAAATTTGGAGCACCTCAAGGGTAGACATCACGTAAGGTTCCTGAGATAAATATTCAACAACATTATAAAATTTTGCAACTCGGGCATTGGGATCAAACACAGAATTCCTGAGGGTAGCCTTGGGTGGTTGTAAAATTAAATGAAGATTAGGTTTTTCATGCTAATGTAATTGTAACTTTGGAATCTATTCATTCATATTTCTTATGTATTGTAACCCAATGTTTATTCTAGGATGTATTGTTATGTATTTGAGTCATGTCATACCCCGATGTTTATTCCGGAAAGTTTCTATAATGAGAAAGTCATGTCAAGTCATTATGGATAACCCTCCTATTGGTCAAGGGTTAAAGTCCCCATAGTTGTGGGGCCCTTGGGTTATTAGAATATCCTAGTGAGGTCAACCCTAGGTGATTCATTGCAAGTTGGGGCAATAGTCCCCACCATTGTGTTACCCTCCTATTGGTCAGAGGAGGCAAAGTCCCCACAAGTGGTGGGGCACTAGGGTTATTAGACACTCCTAGAGATGTCGGCTCTAGTAAGTAATTGTTAAGTAAGGCCAACATGTTGGAGTGGGTTCCAAGTTAATTAAAGAATATAAATAGAGAGTGGGAGCCTCTCTATTTATCATTCTCATACACACACACACACACACTCATTGGAGCGCATGAGTGAGAGAGGAGAAGCTATCTTAGTGTGAGAGAGAGAGAGACTACTGCTGTCGGGAGATCATCTTACTCTTTTGGGGTTTTACCTTTTGGTGCTGATTCTATCTCTAAGGAAGTTGCAGGGTTTTATCCTTTATGGTTTCCCTGAGGAAAATTCTTTGTGTCTCTTGTCCCTTGTGTTTTATTGCTGTGCATGCTATTCTCTAAGTTAAAGATCCTAAGATCATAATGCTAGATTAGAATGTTGAAAAACTAACATGGTGTCAGAGCTAACCTGAGAAGAATACATTATGCAGCTGTAGAAGCTAGGGATTCTTATTTTTTGGGTCTCTCTCCACAATCCATCAGAAAACGTATGCTAGGCTGACTTTCCATTGAAGGGCGCATCTTCCTGTCAAAGTGGAATTCGATTCCGAGCATTTTCAATTTTGGTGCGAAAACTTAGGGATTTCTGCAGAAGAGGAATTTTTTATTGAGCTCGGCATAGGATTTTTATCCTCATAAAAATCGAATTTTAGAGACCTGGATAAATAAATTTGGTTGGGTGAAACTCCAGGAAAGTCAAATGCTAGTTTGACCCTGAGCTAGAAAAACCCTAAATACTAAAACTGCTAAGTTTTGGTACATTCAATATATTCTAAGATTGACAAAGGATCAGGAGCTGACAATTGCAGGGGCTGAAGATAAGCTCCTGATGTACGCTGTGTACAAAATTCAGCCTCTGATTCGCTATATTCTTGGAGATATGATCCCTCCAAGTTAGGGTTCTAGCGTCTTCCAGAATTCATCTCTAAACAGGACACCTGGGGAGAATTGCAATATATTGGGCTAAAGAGGTGAAAATGAAATTACTGAAGATGTTACAGAAACTTCCTGGACTGTAATCTTTTTGGTCTAAATATCAGACTCATAGGATGAACCAGTAACACGTGGCAGTCCATACAACTTCGTTGTTCTGAACAGTCCTGTAACAAGTCACCTTGGGAAACTGCTCATAAATCTAAATTGGTGAAACCAATTCTGATGAAACATGTGGTGTTGGCTCAGGGACATGCGAGTTTACCTTAGTGCTAAATTTCATACATATAGGAGCAGTAACTTCAGAGATATCATAGAAATAGTAACAAGTAGTTCTGCAGAAGAAATTGGAAAGCTAGGGATTCCTGTTCCAGAAGCTTCCCTCCACTGTTTTTAGAAAAGGAGTACATTGGAGAGGTACATTTGAAGGGATATATTTGTATATACAATAATATATAAAAGAGTCCAAGTTTTGAAAATTAGGGTTTCTGTGACAAACCCCAGATCAGTTGGCTCCGGAACCAAGACTAACACCTCAAAACGGTGAGATCTAATCTTTTGCTATTTCCATTTGAGGTTCTCATTTCAAAGTGATCTATCACATCAGCTTGATGATAAGCTTGGTGAAGCTGGCAACTTCCAAGCATGGAATTATATTTTCTCTTTGAAGAAAATGAATTGGACACCTACATGAGTAGAGAGGTTCCAGTTTCAAAGGGAGATGAGGCTAGAAGCCTTACACAAGAAGAACTTGGTCAAGGCCAAGAAGATCATGGCTAATTCAGTCACGGATCAACTTGTACCACAAGTGTCTTCCCTAAAGACACCGATGATGTTTAATTCATTGACCAAGCTATTTGAAGGGAGGAATATAAATCAGAATATGACCTTAAGAAACCAGTTGAAGGAATTGAAGATCTAGAATGTAGAGACCATATAGTCATACTTTACAAGGGTCTCTCAAATCAAAGAACAACTTGAAGCGATAAAAGAAGAAGTGAAGAATGTAGAGGTGGTGATAGCCACATTGAATGGTCTCCCAGGATCATGGGATTCATTCCTTTGAAAAATGTGTGCTAGAAGGAAGTAATTACTTTCAGCAGACTCTGAGAAGAAGAAGAAGCTCACTTCATAAGAAGAGAAGGGAAGATGGAAGAAACTGAAGATCAAGCTCTCACCATACAAAGAAGATCCCTCAAGCGATGAGGAATATGAAGAACTCAACTCTTGAAGAAGCTCTTATCCACCTTATCTTTTGGATAAGAAATTATGCTATTATGAATGAAGAAGATGATGAAGTTGAAGACTCAAGGAGTATACCCATGAAACAAATAAAGATAAGTATTCAATTGTCATTTCATGATATTATTTTGATATGCATTTGTTTATATTCAGTTGATGTATTATGCATGATATGATGTTTGCATTAACAACAGTATAGTACTAATATGCATGTGATGGGTAAGTATCTCATGGTGCTACACAACTATCCATTGCTGCTTATTTAGAATGAAACCTCTTTGCTCACATATTGGATTAGTGCATAATCTCAATGTTGTCCTGGTAGAGATGGAAGACATCTAGAAAGTTTCAGTGAGATATGGATGAATGTTGTATTGGCTAAAGTAGTTGCATGATCATATATTTATGCATAAGAACTTTCGAGTATAAATATTCCTTATGAAATGTTTCTAACCATACAAATGCATTTGAATTGTAGGAAAGACTGCATACATAATCACCTGCAAGCAAAGAAGAATGAGACTTGTTCTGAAGAACAAGTGACGGCGTTTCAAAATGAAGAATAATATGATGAATACAATGACATCATTGATACAGAACCTTCCGGCCATGAAGAAGTAACCAAGAAGAAATGGAAGACCAGTTCAAGAAGAATGATGTCTAGGATGCAGTATCAATACGTGAAGGGAAGTTCGTAGCTCCATCATGCAGTAGATGGAAACATCGTGGGATACAAAGAAATATTTGTAGCACGAGGCTTCTCACGAAAAGAAGGAATATAATACGAAGAGACATTGCAGCCAGTAAGAATTTAAACACATATATGATGAGCTTGATGAAGATATTAACCTTTTCTACATGGTTGAAGATGCAAGTCTATACACTAGATGGTCACATAGAATATTAGTAGCATAGGAAGCTACTTGTCACTCCGGTACAGAATGTTTCAGTGCTAGATTATGAAAGACAGAGGGAGTATGATTCTTCGCTTTAGAGGGAGTGACTACAGAATATCTTAAGGTTCAACATGGTATGACAGGATGTGCAGATTACTGATGACTCTAGGCTTTACTGAGAGTAAAGTGGATTCCAACCTTTTCTTAAAGGTTGAAGGCAGAAGACTAGTGATGTTCCTGTTATATGTCAATGCACTATTTTCTAGGCATGGAGGTGTGGATAAGGGAAGTATGCAGTAGAGATCCTAAATAGGTTCAGGATGATGGATTCCATGACCACACCTATGGCATCGAACCTGAAGCTGTTAAGTGATGCTTCATCAGAGATGGTTGGTGTTACGATATATCGTTAGATGATTGGGTCCTTGATGTATCTGACGAACATGAGACCAGATATTTGCTTTCCTGTGAACACCTTGACCAATTCCTGACATATCCGAGACATGTTCACTTGATTGCTGCAAATCATATTCTGAGGTACCTGAGGGGTACAGTTGATTATGGGCTCAAGTACGATGCGAATCAGAAGATTAACCTGGAGGGTTATGTTGATTTAGATTGGGTAGGCAGTGCCATCGATAGGAATAGCACTTCAGGGTCTTGCTTCAGTATGGCATCAGGTGTGATCTCTTGGTTTAGTAGGAAGCAATCCTGTGTGGCACTGAGTATAGCTGAAGCAGAGTATGTCGCATCTTGTTCAACTAGTTGTGAGGCACTATGGCTATGGAACCTACTGTGTGATTTATTTGATCTCTATATGGATGCTACTTGTATACACTGTGACAACCAGAGTTGTGTGAAGTTGTCATAGAATCCAGTGTTTCATGACAAGTCGAAGCATATCGAGATAAAGTATCACTATATCACGGATATCATGCAGAGGGAAGCGGTGAAGCTCTAGTGTGTTGCAATGGAGGAACATATAGCTGATGTGTTGACAAAACCATTGGCTAGGGTGAAATTCGAGTACTTCAGGGAGAAACTTGGTGTCCTCCAGATCAAGGTTTCATCCAAGGGAAAGTGATGAGTCCCATAGCCATTCTGACATGGTGAGAGGATTGGTTCCTTCCATGGTCAAATATAAGGGCTGATCCATTCTGTTATGGTGAGAGGATTGGTTCCTTCCATGACAGATATGAATGCTAAGATCCATAGCCATTCTAAAAAGCAGGTCATATATAAGGGCTGAGCCATTCTGTCATGCTGAGAGGATTTGGTTCCTTCCATGTCAAATGTGAGTGCTGGTCATTCTGATGAGTAGGTGAGATATAAGGGCTACCGCCATTCTAACAAGCATGTCATATGTAAGGGTTGAGCCATTCTGTCATGGCTAAAAGATTAGGTTCCTCCCATGTCAAATGTGAGTGTTGGCCATTCTGTCGAGTAGGATAGATGTAAGGGCTGTTGCCACTCTCTGGGAGAGTGGAGGCACCTGGTCTGTTACCATGTAGCTCAGTCTGGGACTGGAGGCCATTCTGATGAGGGTGTAGGATTTGGTTCCTACCAGGTCAGATGTGAGTGTTGTGCCTTTCTGAGGAGCAGGTCAGATGTGAGTGCTGGCCATTCTTGTGTAGGATGAGCTCCTACATAGATATAATGGCTACCACCTTTCTAATGAGTAGGTCAGATGTGGGTGCTGGTCATTCTGATGAGACTATAGGATTAGGTCCTATATGATTAGATATAAGGCGTACTACCTTTCTAACGAGGGTGTAGGATTTGGTTCCTACCAGGTCAGATGTGAGTGCTGGCCATTCTGACGAGTAGGTCTGATATAAGGGCTACTAAATACCTACAAGGAGGTAGGCCTACAACCATCATGAAAGAAGGATGGCTATGTAGAACTTCCTATGATGATAAGAATCATGAGATAACACACATGATGATGACCAGATGAGATCCAGATCGAGCTATGATCCAAATCTAGTTATGATGACTCCGAGAGATCCATATCAAGTGATGATCTAGATCCAACAGTGATGATCTAGATCGAGTGATGATCTAGATTCAGTATGATCTAGATTGAGTGATGATCCAGATCCAGTCTAGTGATGATCATCCAGATCCAGTGATGATCGAGTATGATCCAGTGATGATGATCCAGATCGAGTGATGATCAAGATCCAGAAAAGAAGATGGCATGAAGACGAAGAATACTTGAATATGCAGATGATAAGATGTTCCACTTGATACAGAGAAGAATACTAGTGATGAAAATTGTGTTGAAAGAAAACCTTCCTAGTTAAGAGGGAGTGTTGATGTAATTGTAACTTCGGAATGTATTCATCTATATTTCTTATGTATTGTAACCCGATGTTTATTCCATGATGTATTGTAATGTATTTGAGTCATGTCATGACCCGATGTTTATTCCGGCAAGTTTCTATAGTGAGAAAGTCATGTCAAGTCATTGTGGGTAACCCTCCTATTGGTCAAGGGTTAAAGTCCCCATAGTTGTGGGGCGCTTTGGTTATTAGAATATCCTAGTGAAGTCGACCCTAGGTGAGTCATTGTAATTCAGGGAAATAGTCCCCACCATTGTGTTACCCTCCTATTGGTTAGAGGAGGCAAATTCCCCACAAGTGGTGGGAACTAGGGTTATTAGACACTCCCAGAGATGTTGGCTCTAGTAAGTAATTTCTAAGTAAGGCCGACATGTTGGAGTGGGTTGCAAGTGAATGGAAGAATATACATAGAGAGTGAGAGCCTCTCTATTTATCATTCTCATACACACACTCACTCATTTGGGTGCATGAGTGAGAGAGGAGAAGCTCTCTTTCTGTGAGAGAGAGAGAGACTACTGCTATCAGGAGATCATCTTACTATTTTGGGGTTTTACCTTTTGGTGTTGACTCTATCTCTGAGGAAGTTGCGAGGTTTTCTCCTTTATGGTTTCCCCGAGGAAAATTATTTGTGTCTCTTGTCTCTTGTGTTTTATTGTTGTGCATGTTATTCTCTCAATTAAAGATCTTAAGATCATAATTCTAGCTTAGAATGTTGAAAAACTAACATTTTGATCACTAAAGATCCATTAGACGAAGATGGAGGAGAACTAGTAGAAGGAACTTTCTCAGAAGAAGGATTTTCATTTTTCTTCGCTACTGTATTGTCATATGACTGACTACGAGTACTCAAATTGACACTCTCGAAATAAATCATTCTGATTTATTCCACGGAATTAGAGGTTCCCTGATTAAACATGTGGTATATTAGTTACTGTTGAGAGGGAAAAGGATCAGTAAAAATTTCTAGTGCGGGCTTACTCTTCAAAAATTTGATAATCTCGTCATGACCAGGACATTATTTCATGAAGTGATATCCTCCACACAATAAGTGGGGATATTTGGCTTCCCTCTTCCCTTTATCATTCTCATTGGCCATTGGTTTAGGATTCTCCTGTTAGTTTCCAGGTTTCTTGTTTTTACCTTTTCCCTTTTTCTTATTGTCGGGTTCCTGTGAACTTTGAATAGCATTCACCTTAGTGGAAACCATAGGAGTCAAACGAGCAGTGGTAGAAGCATTTGGTTGCTTGGAAGGTTTGGCTATCGATGAGGGATGGATTGAACAAACCACCCCATCAACAAGAATTTCTTCTAGTGTCTTATTTGGATCTGTTCTCGGGCAAGGAGCTTGTAGAATTAAGTCATACAATGTTCTGAATGGGGAATAGACCAAATCCAGATATTGAGTGCAACTAATAGCCTACTCTTCATTAACAACACCACCCATAGCCACATCTCTGGTGATAGGAGGCAAGAAAGACTTAGTGAACCAATCAAATAGTAGTTTTTTCAAGATGCGAGGTTTAATAACCCTTCTCTACCTTCTGCACTCATGGATATCATATGATATGTGTGTGGAGGTATTCTGACGGAGTGAAGTTAAAATATCCATACCCGTTTCATAACAAATCGTTGGCTGAAATTGCGTAAGGAAAGCATTTTCCAGAGAGCTAAAATCCACAAATGAATGTTGTGGAAGTTCAATGGACCACTTCGCAGCCGTGCCAGCGAGTGCACACTGGAAAATCCTTAAATGACCAGAATCATCCATCAAATAGTTTGAGGAACACCATAGATGGAAGGTTGTAATGTGGTTCTTGGGATCATATCCTTGCTTTCCATCAAACTTAGGAATGTATGATGGAAAATTTAACAGAATAGTAGGCCATGAAGGGTTGTGTAAAATGGGATCGTTTATCAACTTGGACAGATCAGGGAAGTCAAAAGTTTCCAAGAAAGGTAATTTCCGATTAGGTTCCACATATCGGTAATATTTATAAGGCATATATGTACTAGTAGGACCATAAGCTGATTGATATATGGGTTGTTGATTTGGTTAATTAGATGATGAACCTCCCCAATATTCTCTTGAAGGGGGTGGGCCTCTAGGAGTTTCCGCCCCAGGAGTGGACATTCAGGCGGAGGTCCGTGTTGGGCACCATTTTTACCTATTTTTCCATCCAAATACCTTCCAAGTTTCTCCATAAACCTTCATACTTGATCCATAAAACCTTAATTTCATCCACAAAACATTGGTCAAAGGTATAAATGTTGTTGCTTCTTAGCAAATTGAATTATGATATTTTTAAGGCATTTAAATTAAGGTTTTATTAAAAATTATAGAATGTGCTAACTTCTTGTAATTTCTCCTAGGTTGGATACTTGCAGGCCAGCTAGGCACAAACAGAGAGATGGGAGGAAGATCCTCGATGTCCAAGGATGGTTAAATTTCTAACGAACATATGATATGGATTTCATAGGTGTCGAGTCAATGCTGGTCAAAGACGACCACCTATGCTACCACTTAGCATAAAAACAGGACAGTTTCAATTTTGCCTATTTTTGATGGATCTGATGGAGGATCTCGAGGGTCACATATCATTATGAGTCTTCCAGATTTGTAGCATTTTCAGTTTTTAAAAGAATTGTGTAAGTATTTGATTTTATAGAGGAAAGAAACCCCTGGATAATAGACGTATGGTTTTGAAATAAAGACTGTGGATTTGATAAATTACTGTGTATGTTCATTTCTATATGGTGAATGCGATTGAGTTCTAGAGCTCTGTGATTTTCTTTGCGTGTGTAAGAAAATCATTGGAGGGCCCCCTTTTCCAAGTCTGCACACATCTTTCTGCATTGTTGCATGTGGTATGTTTTAATTAAATCCTGTAGAAGTCGATTTTCCTTATATTAATTACTCATACATTGCAGAACGAGTTAGATTGTATGAACGGGGTTATGAGCTCTGTTATTTAAATGTTTAAATGCTGTAGGAATTATTTAGATTGCATTTCTTATTCGATATAGAATTGCTGAGGATAGTTATACATTGTGAATTGTGTTCTTGTAAAGGAAATCAATGATTGTCTGCTTTCAACAGTGAGATAATAGGCAGTGTATTGTGATCTATTTTTAAGATTTAGGTTTAGTATCTTTTTTTATCTCAGAATATTTCATACATGAATTGCTGGTTAAAATAAGAGATCAAATGAAGTTGCTTCTGTAAGGGAGGTTTTGCATTTCAAAGTCATAGCATTCTAGCATTCAATAGATTTTTTTCATAGGTAAACTAAATTTCTAGTCAAGTCTAGCTCTAAGTCTCTATATTTTGGATATGCCTCTAAGTCTACAAACTCTGAATTGACATAAAATTAAGGTCTAATTTATGCTAGTGGATTGGATCCCATCATTTTGCACCATTGCCGGGGAGGCAGTTTAGAAGCAAACTTAAGAACTTTAGTTCTCTTATAAAAAGAAAATTTCAAAAACACAAAGTAGATTCTAGTTTTATGTCAAGACAAAGAGACAAGAAAGGAAGATTTATCAAAAACCCCCCAAAAATAGAAGTAACAAGAACTTATTTATCTGATAAAAAAGGACTCATTACAACTGTTGATACTTTTGAAATGGATGAAGAAGAAACATCAAAAGGGCCAACTGTAGAACAGAGAAGGGAGTATGAGAGAAGGTTAGAAATGGAAAATAAACTAAGACAAGAGAGAAGGGAAGAAGAGAGGAGACATGATAGGGAATAAGAGAGAAGGTATGAAAGGGATGAAAGAGAAGAAGAAGACTAGGAAGCCACCTTTAAATTCCTCATCTTGGACACTAGCATCATCCTAGGGGAAGAGGTAAAGATGAAAAATATTCCACCTTCTGTCCTACCAAATTTCTATGGTATGAATTTTGAATATCCGGATTATTAACTATTCGAATTTGATATCTTGTGTTGAACCTATGGATATACTGATGACACCCACAAAGTTCATCTTTTCCTTGCTAATCTTAAAGTAGCTACCTTGAAATGGTTCAAGGGATTAGGAGAGATTTCAATAACTAGTTGGGATGAGATGAGGAAAATTTTTCTTAGGAAATATCAGGCATATTGTAGATAAAAGGATTTAAAAGATGACATTTTCAGGATCTCTCAGCAAGAGGATAAAATCTTGGAAGATTATCTAGAAAGATTCTCATACAACTTGCAGAAATCCAAATACAATTCCTCGACACCTGAGATCACTCGGACAACCTTTTTAAAAGGAATACGAGAAGAATACCTTGATATTTTAAATGTTATGGTGTTACGAAGAGAAATTCCTATGGCTTGGGGTACCACAATAGATAGCTAGACTCCAGAAATCAATCTTTCCCAATATGCAATAGAAATAAAACGTCTAACACTAAAGGATCGAACCTCGTACCTTATTCCGGACGGTTGAAGTAGATCCCCGTTGAGCTTTCCAATCTTTAGCTTGAATTGATAGAATACTTCCTCAACAACAAGTAAACAATACAAGCATACTATATATCATGGTGTTATATCTATTCTAGCATATATAGTCAATAATGTAAAAGCATTTGACATATTCCAATGGATACAATATTCATTCAAATACACATTACTAGACAGGAAAATATATTTCTATTAATATGAATCAGAGATTACAAGTGACAACCTCTGACGGCATGTCTGCGAACCGGAGAAACTGAATCCCCCACTTGGGCCTCCACCACCTCAATCCTCCATCACTCAGATAGCAAGCTTACTAGCAAAAGGCAAGCTTGGTAAGAACACAACAGTGCTCCAAGGGACAAAGGGATGCAGACTCAAGCATAATTTTTGGCAACAATGGACTATAGTTTCATTACTCTCAATTCTCTCTTATGCTTTCAATGTCTTAATGGGTTCCTTATATAGCTTTTCGAAGGGATACTGAAAGGTCGAATCCGTGCGATCTCAAGGCATATGGAAGGCCAGGAGTCATATGAGTCGAATCCAAGTCAAGGAACGTTCCAAAAGGATTTGGATTATTCACACATCCCGATGTACGCGACTGTAGGGGGAATATCCACGTATGTACGCAGTTATTATGGTAAAATCCGCGTATATCACTTTTCTTATGTTTTTAGGGATGATCAAGGACACATCAAAAGACAAAAAGTGCTCCATAGGGGCTAATGAGTCTGTAGCGGGATAGGGGAAGGCCATACAATGTGTGATTCACCTAGTGTGGTGAAATCCGCTATAAAATATGGGCAAAGGTGACATATCCTACTTACCCTTTGATGAGATACAAGACTTATGTCAGAAGTATTCAAGAGGAAAGGCTAGAAATGGGAAAAGGGATGTAACTTCCAAAGTAACTAAATCTGCAACCAATGGCATATCTAGAGCTGAACTTGGGAATCTATTAGAAGATCTTAAGACTGATCTATTGAGTACCTTAGGAACACAGGTCGAAACATCAAGAACTAAGAAAAGACAAGAACAACAAGACCAACAAGATCAATCCCTATCTATTTTTTTCCCTAAATGTAGAAAGAAACACCCATTAAAAGAATTTCCTTTAAATATTGTTCAAATTTGTGGCTTATGTACTACAAATCATAAAATTGATATTTGCCCTAGATTGAAAGAATTGTAGGCATCCCGAATGGATGAGAATCAAAGCTTGGAGTCTCTCTATTTTATGGGACAATGAAGACCTTGGCAGCCACATTTTTCAGGTATGCCTCAAGATCCTATGCAGCAATTTCATTCAAATTATCAAACTCCTGTTCAGAATTCATGGAGTGCACCCATGCCCTAGAAAACTTGGTCTCCTCAACTAACCCAACCTGCTCCAAATTGGCGAGGGTATACTCATGGTAACTAGACATATCAATAGGCCTATCTACGGCCCTATCAACTACCTTCTGCATATCCCCAACACCAACAAAATCAAGCCCCATTTTTCCAACAACCCAATCTTGCTCCGCAACTAGGCCAACAACCTCAACAACTTCAATTTCCATCCAACTGGCCTCCACCTTGACCAACACAATTGCCAGCCCAGCCAATACCAAATCCGAATAATAAAATGGATAAACCCATGTATAATGTTGATCATGGAATGGCACTCCCCTACTCAATCCTCCCACTTCAAAACATCAACTGAAGATTTGGGAAAACTTTACAAAAATAATCTCCTGTTATTTTAGAAGATCAAGAGGAGTATGTGGCTCTTGCTAAATGTCATGGCAATACTATACAACGGACTCCCACACCCTAAAGGGAGAAACATCAGCATGGGCACTAAATGCAAATAAGGTGCTAACTAGGGTACCCATGTAAGGTGAGGCTCTACCACTCGTATCATGCCACTTCTATAGCTGCAAGAAGGTTCTGTGACATAATAGAGTGGGTTCGTACCTAAGGATATAGTGACATGGTCATAAGGTCATGCAAAATGCAAACGGTGGTGGACCTAACCTATATGCCAGTGTAGACGTTATACCTGAGATCAGTACGAACGGGTCAATACAAAGGCTGAAACAGCGCTGAAAACGGTCTTCTACATCACATATTATGTCAGAAACGGACTAAAATGGTTAGAAACGGTCAAAACTATAGGAAAGGGGGTAAAAATTTTCAAATATTTGGAAAATTTTCTATAAATAGTAAAAAATAGAAATCATTTGAAACTTTTACCCATTGAAGCTCTAATTTTCAACTGCAAATTCCAGGAGATCCAGCCGGCGGAATTCACAACCGTTTCTTCCAGGTATCTACTCATGCTCTCAGCTTGCATTTCAATACAATTTTTACAAGTTTTCATGGTCAAATGAGGTTTTTAAGGCCAATCTTACATGAATCTTTTTCCGCATATAGGGCTGGCTATACGCGGAAAAGGGGCTAGAAACTGCGTACATACGCGGCTGTTTGCAAATCAGTAGCGTATGACACCGCGCAAAAGGATTTACAAGAATCTAATGGAAATTTGGTCAATTTCTGATGCAGGATGGTGCTAGAGTGGCGAGAACGCGAGCATGGTGAAGTAGAGGAAGTAGTAAGGGCCGACATAATGGCTCAACAAGCTCTAAGAAGATGCGGACTCTACACGTTTTGGTGCCTAGGTGGCTTGAGGGCCAAAACATGACTGCTACAGATGCTGGTAGACTATTGGGATCCAGACTCAGAGTCCTTCTGGATAGATGGTATGTCCCTCACCATTGAGGTGGAGGATATCTACTTTATCACAGGTCTATTTAGACGAGGGAAGGTGGTGAACCTTCGTTCTCGAGGTGGTGCAGGTCATGGGCTTACTATCGATGAGTACATAGTTGTGTACTACTACCCAGATACTGAGAAGGTGGGGAGCCAAGTTCCCACCAATGCTATACAGGTGCTGGGCCTAAATGCCATACTACTGACGCTGGGTAGGATAGCAGGCTTAGCATCACTCCATCAGGCCTCTCGGCCACTGATGTTCTATGCGGTGGAGTGTATGACACCGACCATCTATGACTAGAGCAATTCACTACTGAGCAACATGAAACATCAGCTCAGTGAGTGTAAGGTAGGTAGGATACGTAACTTCAGGTTCAGCAGCATTCTGAGCACATTCTTCTTCAAGCGTGTTCCAGGATTGAGCCCTAGAGTGGATGTTCCTCTCCATAGGGTTTGAGATCTGGCCCAACGACGTTGGGCAGATGCGATGCACAGACTGGGGGGAGGTAGGGTGGCCAACCCCTATCCAGCTGACTTTTTTCCATGGTGGCGACGATAGATTGTTTCCATAGATGACTACCCCTATGCACGGATAGATTTCTGGGGGGATCCGGACATGCCATTACCACCAGGATCAGCATATGGAGACATAGGTAACAAATCTCGACCCTCACTCTTTTTAAAATTTTTGAAGTATTTAATTTTTTTGTGTTTTCTTGATTATATGGAATCAAAAAGACATGTTTTTGGGTGACAATACATAATGACATCTACCATTCATGTGCAGATGTGGGACCACGGCGACCAGAGGGATTCCCACGTCATATACGGAGGGGAAGAGGAGACGATATCACCGGTGTGGATGCAGAGCGAACACTACAAAACATCCATACCAACTTCCTGCGGCTGACTCATAGAGTTCCCATGGCGCAAGTTGACGACTTGCCTGAGGCTATGCAGAGACAGGTGGTGGGTGTACCATGCACATGGGTGTGATTATTCCGGCAGCTAGCTAGAGCCGTAGTGACATATCATGATCACAACCCTCCTCCACCTCCACAAGACTAGACACCTGGGAGTGTATCTATTTTGTACTACCGTGTATATGATGGTGGCTTTCAAAGCCCCAATTTTGTACTATGACACTATGTATTACCACATTTTTTATGTATATAAAAAGTTTTATGGTGATCGGTTTATTTATTTACATGTGTAAAAATTGTGTTTATGATTAATTTATGATGAATGAAACAAATGCCAATCTAACACGTAGTTAGCATATGAGTCAACAACTTGATTATAATTTCTTGGAATGTGTATATATGTTATATTCTCAAATTGTCATTCTAACAATCTCACACGTAAGAATCTCCTCAATAACGTCGGATCTCTAACATGGTACAAACCATTTAGCTGTGACACTACTAACTATGAATCAAGACGTACCTCAAGAGAGAGAACACCATGCGAAATGGCATCTCGTAGAAGCTCGATAACGACACTATATTCAACAACATTGTTGGAAGATGGCCGTAGACATACACCTCCTGAAGACAGTACTTAGCCCATAGGAGTATAAATCACCCAAGTAGCTGAGGCTGAGTGCTGAGTGTGACAGCTTGCACCATCCACGAATCCTATGTAGGTGGAAGATTCCATTGACATCTGCCACAAGAAATGGAAACTAATCACAAACCCGATCATGATAAACAAGACCTAACTATGCAAAAAAGCTGTACATTAATATACAACAAGCAGCCTTGGCTAAATATCATGCATAGTATTTTTTGAGATAGAGCCCATTTCTAGGCTCCGCCAAGGCCGTCTCTTCATGATCCACTAACTCATAGGCACCCTTCTTTAATAGACGCTTGACCATGTAAGGACCATGCCACATAGGATTGAACTTCCCTGCCCCCAAGGGTTCTTTCGATTGATCCCACAAAAGGACCAAGTCTCCCTCACTAAACACTCTTGGTCGGATAGACTTATCGTATTGGGCCTTTACGTGACGCTTATTAACCTCTAGAGTCACCAAGGCATCTCGACACTGCTCATCGAGTTGCTTAAGGTGAACCAAACACTCCTCCAAAGGTGAAGTGTCTGGTAAGAGTTCCACGACTAACTTTAACGAAGGAATCTCGCATTCAACTGGAAATATCGACTCCACTCCATGCACAAGCTGATATGGAGAAAAACCAGTGGCAGTCTTAACCGCGGTTCGATATGCCCACAAAGCAGGGTATAACATAATATGCCAATTCGTCTTGCTTTGTGTGATGGTTCGTTGGAGAATGGACTTAAGTGATTTATTCACTTCTTCAACCTGTCCATTCGCTTGAGGATAGTAAGAAGCGGAGTGCTCTTGCTTATACCCTAACTTGGATGCCAACTCTTCCATCATATGGTTCTGAAAGTGCGAGCCATGGTCAGTGACAAGCTCTCTCGGAATCCCGAACCGGGTAATGATTTGGTTGAATATGAAGTGAGCGGCTGTCTCACCATCGGATTTTACTGTAGGCATTGCCTCATCCCATTTCATGAATTAGTCAACAGCCACTATGATATGATGGTGCCCCCCAGCCGAAGCTGGGTTGCAATCCATAAAATCGAGCCCCCATTTGGTGAAGGGACCGGCGGTGATAATAGGGTGTAATGGGGCAGGCTTCGAGCGCATATTACGTGCGAACACCTCACAAGGATGGCACCTCTTGACCACTTCAATACAATCCTTGAAGATCGACGGCCAAAAATAACCTGCTCTCAAAATATTTTGAGCTGTAGAAAGCCCAGATAAATGACCACCACACGCCCCTCCATGGCGATCATTAAGCACTACCTCAGCCTCATCATGAGTTAAACAACGTCGTAAAAGGGAATCTAATCCACGGCGGTACAAAGTATTGTCCACTATGAGGTAGTTCTTAGAGACGTGACGTAATCGTCATCGTTCATCTCGCGAGAGGTGAGTAGGGGTCCTCTGTGTTTGCAGATATAGTATGATATCTCCATATGTGTTCATCAACGAACATATCTTCACATACCAACTCCTTGGCCTCGCTTGGAAAATCCGATATGAGCTCTGCAAAGATTAAATATTTCTTCGATTTTGTCGAAACAAATTCGAGATCAAACTCTTGCAGGATGACAATGCATTTATTATACATTCCCCCAATCATCCTATGTGTGAGTACAAATTGAAATGAATTGACATGGGCCACAACCAAGGTCTGGCGAAGGAGAATATAATGTCTCAAACGCTGCACCGCATGTATGGTAGCTAAGGTAAGCTTCTCAACATGAGAATACCGAATCTCTGTGTCAATAAGGTTTCAGCTCAGATAATATATGACATGCTCTTGGAGCTCCTCATCCTCTTGAACCAAAACCATACCAATCATCTCTAAAGACGCGGCCACATATAATAGGAAATAACGGCTATAATCCAGAGGACTAATCACCGGGGCCGATGCTAGGGCTTGCTTAAGTGCATCAAAGGACTCCTGGGCTCACTCATCCCATTCAAAGGGAGTATCCTTCTTCAGGAGACGCATGAAACCTCTATTCAAATTGGAAAATTTGACAACAAATCTTCGTAGGAAGTTTGCCATGCCTTGCAAACACTGAATATGACGAATATTTCGCAGGGGTGACAACTAAAGTATTGCCTCAACTAGCAGAGTCGCCATTTCTATTACGGAGAGAAAATACTATGGCTTGGGGTACCACAATAGACAGCTAGACTCTAGAAATCAATCTTTCCCAATATGCAATAGAAATAAAACATCTAACACTAAAGGATCGAACCTCGTACCTTATTCCGGACGGTTGAAGTAGATCCCTGTTGAGCTTTCCAATCTTCATCTTGAATTGATAGAATACTTCCTCAACAACAAGTAAACAATACAAGCATACTATATATCATGGTGTTATATCTATTCTAGCATATATAATCAATAATGTAAAAGCATTTGACATATTCCAATGGATACAATATTCATTCAAATACACATTACTGGATAGGAAAAGATATTTCTATTAATATGAATCAGAGATTACAAGTGACAACCTCTGACGGCATGTCTGTGAACTGGAGAAACTGAATCCCCCACTTGGGCCTCCACCACCTCAATCCTCCATCACTCAGATAGCAAGCTTACTAGCAAAATGCAAGCTTGGGAAGAACACAACAGTGCTACAAGGAACAAAGGGATGCAAACTCAAGCATAAGTTCTGGCAACAATGGACTATAGTTTCGTTACTCTGAATTCTCTCTTATGCTTTCAATGTCTTAATGGGTTCCTTATATATCTTTTCAAAGGGATACTGTAAGGTCGAATCCGTGCGATCTCAAGGCATATGGAAGGCCAGGAGTCATATGAGTCGGATCCAAGTCAAGGAACGTTCCAAAAGGATTTGAATTATTCACACATCCCGATGTACGCGACTATAGGGGGAATATCCGTGTATGTACGCAGTTATCATGGTAAAATCTGCGTATAGCACTTTTCTTATGTTTTCAGGGATGATCAAGGACATATCAAAAGACAAAAAGTGGTCCATAGAGGCTAATGAGTCTGCAGCGGGACAGGGGAAGACCATACAATGTGTGATTCACCTAGTGTGGTGAAATCTGCTATAACATATGGGCAAAGGTGACATCTCCTACTTACCCTTTGATGAGATACAAGACTTATGTTAGAAGTATTCAAGAGGAAAGGCTAGAAATGGGAAAAGGGATTTAACTTCCAAAGTAACTAAATCTGCAACCAATGGCATATCTAGAGCTAAACTTGAGAATCTGTTAGAAGATCTTAAGACTGATCTATTGAGTAACTTAGGAACACAGGTCGAAACATCAAGAACTAAGAAAAGACAAGAACAACAATACCAACAAGATCAAGCCCTATCTATTTTTTGCCCTAAATGTAGAAAGAAACACCCATTAAAAGAATTTCCTTTAAATACTGTTCAAATTTGTGGCTTATGTACTACATATCATAAAACTGATGATTGCCCCAGATTGAAAGAATTGTAGGCATCCCGAATGGATGAGAATCAAAGCATGGAGTCTCTCTATTTAATGGGATAATGAAGACCTTGGTAGCCACGCTTTTCAAGTATGTCTCAAGATCCTATGCAACAATTTCATTCAAACTATCAAACTCTTGTTCAGAATTCATGGAGTGCACCCATGCCCTAGCAAACTTGGTCTCCTCAACTAGCCCAACCTGCTCCAAATTGACGAGGGTATACTCATGGTAACCAGACATATCAACAGGCCTATCAACAACCTTCTGCATATCCCCATTACCAACATAATCAAGCCCCATTTTTCACCCAATCTTGCTCCGCAACTAGGCGAACAAGCTCAACAACTTCAATTGCCATCCAACCGGCCTCCACCTTGACCAACACAATTGCCAGCCCAGCCAATACCAAATCCAAATAATAAAATGGATAAACCCATGTATAATGTTGATGATGGAATGGCACTCTCCTACTCAATCCTCCCACTTCAAAACATTAACTTAAGATCTAGGAAAACTTTAAAAAATAATCTCCTGTTATTGTAGAAGAACAAGCAGGAAATGAGAAAACTCCAAAAAAATAAAATATAGAAAAGTCATAGTAAAAAAGGTCACAGTCAGAAAATCACAATAAAAAAGGGAAAACATTAGTACCTTATATACCTCCCTTTCCAGAAAGGTTGGTCAAGGAAAAACTTTCAATATCCCCACCTGATTTTGATGTTTTGAATGAGTTAACCAATGTATGTGTCAAAATTCCCCCACTGCAGGCTATAAAGGATATTCTAATCTATACGAAAGCAGTTAGGGAATTATGTCTCAATAAGAGAAGGAAGGATCCATAAAAAATTCATGTGGTAGGAAAATTAGCAGGATTAATGTCTAACACTATTTTTATTGAAAAATATGTTGATCCTGGAATCCCAATGGTCACAATCACTGTCAACAATTTTTCAATTCCAAAAACACTGATCGATTTAGGTGCTGCTATTAATGTCATGACACTAGAGACAATGGAATACCTTCACTTGAAAAATATCAGACCAACCACTACAGTTTTTGAACTAGCTGACAGATCTAAAATCACACCTGAAGGGATCTTAGAAGATATCATTGTTTCTTTAGATTCTTGGGAGTATCCTACAGATTTTATAGTGCTGCAACCAAATTCTAATCTAGGGGGGCATCCATTGATTCTTGGCAGACCCTTGTTGGAAACAACTGATGCTTTCATAGGGTGTAGATCAGGAAGTATGCTCATTTCACATGGGACAGAGAGAAAACAAATTACACTTTATCCTTCTGCCCAGTGACCTTCTATATTAGATCAGTTGTCATGGATTAACGAGACCAAAGATATGGAAGAAGAAGTAATTCAGCCTGTCCTAAGTGTCAATTAGTTCTTTGATTTTCAATAAGAAAACAACGAAGATTTTCTAGATTACTTCATTGTTGAACTTGATATTTCTGAAGAATTAAGAGACATGTAGTATGCTATAGCAGATAAATTTTTGGGACAGAATTTTCAGGAAAATTGCACAGTACATTCTTTAGCATTGGCACTTCATGATATTTTTAATGTTCATTCAATCACTGATGTCCAAAGCAAAATAGTTGAAATCAGTCCAGGAAAACATTTGAATATCAGTGCACATCTTACTACGTCACAGGAAGAACAGTTGATTGCCTTACTGAATAAGTATTCCCATGCATTTGCTTGGGAATACAATGACATGCTAGGCATTCATAATGAAACATACACTCACCGCGTTTACATAGATGATAAAATCAGACCTCTCAGACAACCTCAACATAGAATGAAACCCATACTAAAAGAGATAGTTAAGGAAGAAGTGTAGAAGTTATTAAAGGTAGGATTTATCTACCCTATCTCTGATAGCCAATGGGTTTGTCCCTTGGTTGTTGTTCCTAAGAAAAATGGCAAATGGTGGATATGTGTAGATTACAGGGAGTTAAACAAGGCAACACTAAAATATTATTTCCCATTTCCCTTTATTGATAAAGTGTTATATGCCTTGGCTTGGAAGGAATATTTTTCATTTCTAGATGGTTTTAGTAGATATAATCAAATTAGCATGCAAAAGAGGACCAGGACAAAACTACCTTTACATGTCCCTGGGGCACATATGCCTACAAGGTTTTACCTTTTGGCTTATGTAATGCCCCAGCTACCTTTCAGAGAGTAGTCTTGGCCATTTTTTCATATCTAATTCATGAATGTGTTGAATTCTATATGGACGATTTTTCTATGCATGGAAGTGCTTTTGAGGATTCCTTAGCAAACTTGGAGAAAATTTTCAAAAGGTGTGTTGACTCAAATATTTCCCTTAGCAACAAAAAGTGTTTTATGATGATGACTGAAGGGATAATTTTAGGACATCACATTTCTTCATCTGGAATAAAAGTAGATCCTACTAAAATTCAAATAATTGTAAATCTATCTGAACCAACAACTCAAACAGATGTAAGAATATTTTTAGGGTATGTAGGCTATTATCGTAGATTTATTGCAAATTTCAGTAAGATAGCTCTGCCATTGTTTAAATTAATTTCAAAGGATGTACATTTCAAATGGGATACTAACTGTCAATCTACATTTCAGACACTTAAAGATAAGCTCTCAACTGCTCCCATTTTAAGGGGACCAAATTGGACATTGCCCTTCCATATTTCTACTGATGCATCTGATACTGCAATAGGAGCCTCTTTGGGACAAAAAGAGCATACCATGACTTGTGCTATTTATTTTATTAGAAAAATAATAACACATGCAGAATTGAATTATACAGTCACTGAAAAGGAGATGTTGGTAGTAGTTTATGCTCTGAACAAATTCCGTCATTACATTACTAGCTACAAAAGTTTTGTCCACACAGATCATTCCGCTTTATGATATTTGATGAATAAGTCTAATACTAATGGTCGGATAACCATATGGTTACTATTAATGCAGGAATTCAATATCACTGTTTTAGATCAGCCTGGACGAGAAGATCAAGTGGTAGATTTCCTGTCTTGCTTACACAATACTGGTGAGGTTGTTCCTATCTTAGATAGTTTTCTTGATGAAGACTTGTTTGCAATTTCTGTTATCACTCCTTGGTATGTCGATATTGCCAACTATTTATCATCAGGATAGCTACCTCCATCTATGTCATCTAAAGAAAAGAAAAAAATTATTAAACAAAGTGCTAGACATATATGGGTCAATGGCGATCTCTTTTATACATGATATGATCTAATTATTAGGATATGTGTACGACAAGATGAAGTTTTAGATATTTTTAAATCATGTCATGATGAACCGTGTGGTGGCCATTTTGCAGAGAAAAGAATAGCATACAAGATACTCAATTTGGGGTATTACTGGCCTTCTATTTTCAAGGATTCTAAGAAGTATGTTAGGAGTTGTGATACTTGTCAATGGATGGGATGGCCAGTACGATCTAATGAAATTCCACTCCGACCACAAATCCTAATAGAACCATTTGAAAAGTGGGCTCTTGATTTCATTGGCCTGATTCATCCACCATCACAAGGAAATAAGTACATTCTAGTATGTACCGACTATGTTACAAAGTGGGTGGAAGCCAAACCATTACCAAGAGCCACAAAACAGACAGTGGTAAAATTTATTTTTGAAGAGATATTTGTTAGATTTCGGGTTCCTAGAGAGATTGTCACTGATCAGGGTGCACATTTTACTTCTAAACTAGTGCAGGAGATAGTAGCAAAGTACAAGATTAAGCACAGAAAATCTACACCTTACCATCCACAAGCCAATGGCTAGGTGGAATCTACAAACAAAAATTTGGAAGGAATCATCACCAAAACTGTCCAGATGCATAGAAAGGATTGGTCAGCTAAGCTTACTGAAAATTTCTGGGCATACCGAATCACTTGGAAAAATAGTACTAGTTTTTCTCCTTATCAGCTCATTTATGGTAAGCAATTCCTCTTGCCTATACAATTTCAAATTCATACCTTTAAGTTAGCAGTAGATTTGGGGATGAATCTTTCTGAAGCACAGCAAGAAACGATACTACAATTGAATCAATTAGATGAGATGAGACAAGATGCAATAGAACACAATATTTTGATACAACAACAGAGAGGCCAATGGCATGACAATTTTATCAAAAAGAAACAATTTCACATCGGTGACTAGGCCCTATTGTTTGATTCAAAATTCAAAGACTTCAAGGTCAAGTTCACAACTCATTGGCTTGGTCCATATGGGATTGCAGAGGTATATGGGCCATCGACTAAAACTCTACACCAAGCCTATCAACAAAGAAGATTTCACACAACATATTTCATAGCAATGGGAGATGGAAGTGCTAGATAAGCACACTGGTGTTTCTCCTTCACTTTATTCTTAGCCATTTTCTGATTTGATAAAAAAAACAAAAAACAAAAAAAAAAAAACAAAAAAAGAAACAAAACACAAAAAAAAGGCGTTTAGTTGTGAAAACCAGGCAACTGGCAGAACATAAACTCAAATTTTCCTTGGAAAACCAGGATTACTTGGCCATTGAAAATTCACAAAAATATTTTCACTTTCTGTCATTAGAAATTTCATGCCTCATAGGAAATTTTTTTTGCATAATAAAGATCTTGTTTGACTTGAGGACAAGTCAATAAATAGGCCTGTGAGGGGGATAAGCATTTCATGCTTTCTATTTTTCTTCTTTCTTGGAACCCTCCAAGCCTTCTCCAAATGTAGAGGGACTTGAATTCCAGTTTAGCAAAAGGAATCTGAGATATTACATCAAAAGACAGCAGAAGGTACCTGAGATGGCAGACATTTTTAAGAGAAGACATCAAAAGGACATATGTGAATCAGAAATAAATTGAAAACTAGCTACATCAAGAAGCAAGCATAGCACAAAAGGATATCAAGCAAAGTTTATAAGGATTTTAATTTTTATGCTTTAAAAGTTGCATGATTCTTTGTTTTTTAGTAATGACATATCTACCTATCCTCATAAGCTTGACTGTCTACTCTATCACCTTTACAATCCATGCCATCATTCCATTCACTTCTCATTATCCTACCCTAGGTGTCAAAATGGTGGTCAGAATCAATCCCAGACGAAAATTTCAAATTATCAAAACCTAAACTGCATTCTGCAGGTAGGGTTTTCTTCTCAATAGGAAGAGAAATGTTTTTTTTTTTAAATTAATGGAATTCAAATGTTCTTCTATTTTCATTTATATACTCTAGGACAAAGATACTGGTGCATTATGCATTAAGTTAAAAATATATATGGAATATGGATAGTAGAACATTTGATAAGTGGCATGTTCAGATAATGATTGTAAAAGAAGTGAAAATCATAGTTGTATGCTCCCACGAAAATATTTATGTGCATAGAAAATCACACTGCAAACTTATGACACTGGGATTGCATATCAGAATGGTCATTCCACTTTGATCATTTCCCAAACTTCACTCTTCCATCTGCAGACCCAATTGCTGTACATTGCAAAGGCATATAGGGATAATACTTAATAGTGAAAAGAAGGCGTGTATCACAGAGGAAGGATGCGGGCACTAGCTTTCTGAAGAATGCATATGCGCAGGAGAAATATTGAAGCAATAAGGCCATAGGAGAGGTAAAATTTGAATCTTTTGCCAAAATAATTTACTAGATCAATAGAAATTCTAGTTTCAGAGGATCGTTTTGAAATAGGAAAACGTTTACAGAGTTAAAAGTTGCAAAACTCGGGTTTTTGCACATTTCTTTTCCTGTTAAAATTGCAAAATGGTATCTAGATTGGAACCAGAGAAATTTGATTACACTGTTATTCATGAGAAATGTATGGAAATTTTTGAGAGGAAACAGTGGGTGTCTTTTTTTGAAAAGTTTGATGGGCACAATGACAATGTTATCCTAGCATTTGCTAACTCATTTGATGGAGAGAGGGCTACAATAGGAAATTTGAATTTCAAATTGTCTGAAGACATTTTGGCACAAATCGTTGGCTTACCACACCAAGGAGAGATATTCTTTAAAACCAAAAAATTCAAGGAGAAGGCATGGCTACCCTTTCTATGCAGGTCAAGGGTAGGATTAGTGAACTGGAAGAAGGGAATACCAACAATTTGGTTGGTTCATCCCTGGGATGAAATAGTATATGTCATCCAAAGATTCATCACCTGTGAAGGCCATTTTACTATTGTATATCTTTATCATATCAAGCTATTGCAGCATTTGAGGGGTGATTGTGATATTAACATGCCCCATTTTTTATTATAGATCCTTTCCAAGATGGATAAGGCCATTCAAAATCATGCAGAAGATAAATTAACAAGCCTTTTCCATTGTGGGCTCATCAAAATAATCATCACAAATGAGTTACAGAAGCAAAACCTGACATGGCAAGGATTTATAATTCATAATCAGTTTTAAGAACTAGAAGAGCTTCCTAAAGAAGGCTTGAAAGAAGACAAACTATTGATGATAACATACCCCAAGGATGGAGAAAAGAACCCTAAAGCAACAAGCTCAAAAATGCTTAAGGGGAAAAAGAAAAAAAAGAGAGGTGTTGATGATCACAGATGATGAAGATAACTCTAAGGCAGCAAGCTCAAAACACACTCAAAGAAGAATGTGAACCAGGAGCGTGATGAAAGAAGAAATATAGTTCCAAAAGCAAGATCGAATCTTCACCACTTATAAGAAAAAGCCAAGGAAGCATCAACAAGCTTGAAATAAGTCAGCACTAGAAGAGGATGATGAAAGCTAACAAAAACAGTATAAATACATACAATCCTTGGAAAGTCAAGAAGAAAGTCTAACAAGTGAGATAGGGCAAGTCCATGAAGAAAAATATACCCAAGAAACTGAAAAGATTTCATATGAAGTGATAAAGCAGACTAAAAAAATTAATCTCTTCTTAGTATAGTAGGTAAAATAAGAGAAAAAGCATCCACGACAGGAAATATCAAATGATCCAGCTTCTCCTTTATTAGAGGAACAAACTATGGAAAAAGAAAAGAAGGGATATTCAGTACAAGACAATGAAGAATTGGGGATGGACACTAATTCTGTGCAGCCTCCAATAAAGATGAAAAAGAAGAAAACTTCCAGAATCAGTAAAAAGATTAAGAAGTTGAAACTGGAAGTCAGATAATTAGAAATGAGGAATGAAAAGTTAAAAGAAAAGAACATGAAGCTTAAAGTTCAAAGGGCATGAATCTCCAAGCATGCATATAAATGGTATAAACAAAAGAAGACTTACAAAACCAAGTATGAAAAACTGAAAGTCCTTTATGCATCTCGAACTTCTACATATGCATCATCTCATATAGGAGATTAAAAGAAGAGGTCCAGCAACAAAATTTTGGTCATGATATAAGCAGGGTCAAATTTTTTGAAATACGTTTTGTGCATGAGGACATGCAAAAGCTTCCTCTTGGGGGAGATGTTGGGAACCATTTTTACCTATTTTTCCATCCAAATACCTTCCAGTTTTCTCCATAAACCTTCATACCTGATCCATAAAACCTTAATTTCATCCACAAAACTTTGGTCAAAGGTATAAATGTTGTTGCTTCTTAGCAAATTGAATTATGAGATTTTTAAGGCATTTAAATTAAGGTTTTATTCAAAATTACAGAATGTGCTAACTTCCCGTAATTTCTCCTAGGTTGGATACTTGCAAGCCAGCTAGGCACATATAGATAGATGGGAGGAAGATCCTCGATGTCCAAGGATGGTTAAATTTCTAATGATATGATATGGCTTTCACAGGTGTCGAGTCAATGCTGGTCAAAGACGACCACCTATGTTACCACTTAGCATAAAAACATGATAGTTTCAATTTTGCCTATTTTTGATGGATCTCATGGAGGATCTTGAGGGTTGCATATCATTATGAGTATTCCATATTTGTAGCATTTTCAGTTTTTAAAAAAATTGTATAAGTATCTGATTTTACAGAGGAAAGAAACCCTTGGATAATAGACGTATGGTTTTGAAATAAAGACTATGGAATTGATAAATTACTATGTATGTTTGTTTGTATATGGTGAATGCGATTGAGTTCTAGAGCTCTGTGATTTTCTTTGTGTGTGTAAGCAAAGCATTGGAGGGCCCCCTTTGCCAAGTCTCCACACATATTTTTGCATTGTTTCATGTGGTATGTTTTAATTAAATCCTGTAGAAGTCGATTTTCCTTATTTTAATTACTCATACATTGTAGAATGAGTTAGATTGTATGAATAGGGTTATGAGCTCTGTTATTTAAATGTTTAAACGCTGTAGGAATGATTTATATTGCATTTCTTATTTGATATTGAATTGCTGAGGATAGTTATACATTGTGAATTGTCTTCTTGTAAAGGAAATCAATGATTGTCTGCTTTCAATAGTGAGATAATAGGCAGTGTATTGTGATCTATTTTTAAGATTTAGGTTCAGTATTTTTTTATCTCAGAATATTTCATATATGAATTGCTGGTTAAACTAAGAGATCAAATGAAGTTGCTTCTATAAGGGAGGTTTTTCATTTCAAAGTCATAGCATTCTAGCATTCAATATATTTGTTTCATAGGTAAACTAAATTTCCAGTCAGGTCTAGCTCTGAGTCTCTATATTTGGGATATGCCTCTAAGTCTACAAACTCTGGATTGACATAAAATTAAGGTATAATTTACACTAGTGGATTGGATCACAATAGTTTTCAAGGTGGTGGTTCCCTAGGTAGTGGTACTCCATAAGGTGGACCTCCAGGTGGTGGACCCCAATAAAGGTGGGCCTACAGGTGGTGGACCCCTAGAATGTGGGCCTCCAGGTGGTGGGCCCCCAGGTGGTTGTCCTCCGTAAGGTGGACCTCCGCTAGGTGGTACTATGCCAAGTGGACCTCCTCTTGGTGGGCCTCCAAAGGGTAGGCCACCATAAGGTGGTCCTCCGACACCTCCTGCAGTAAGAATAGTCATGTAAGACCAGTTAGGTTTCCCCCATGGTGTAAACTTATTTCCTGGGTAAGGGATTCCAGAATACATAGTTCCTGCAGATTTAGGTGGATAATTCATGTTTACTATAGGTAATTGATTTGTTGGGTACCCATAACCACAAGAAGGTTGATTACCTACAGATTGCACTCCTAAGGGTTGGCCTAAACTTGATGTAGGATTTAACATATGGGTGTGTGTAGGAGGATCATACACCATGGATTTCCCTACAGTAGAGGTCTGTCTAGTACTAGTAACAACTCCACTAACTGATAACGTAGGTCGCACTGGGGGTTTCCCCCTGACGTTAGAAGGTACAAACACCACTGGAGCAGAGGATTTCCCCTCAGCTATAGAGGGTATGGGAGGACTAGCGACAGACCTAGGATTTAAAAATGTAGGGTTGGAGGTTTGACCTAGATCACGAGGGTATGGGAGGACTAGCGACAGACCTAGGATTTAAAAATGTAGGGTTGGAGGTTTAAAAAAGAGGATTATATCTAGCAGGCCATGGGTCTATCAAATGGGTTAAAAGAGCTGACATAGGTTCTTTACGAGGTATAGGGGTATCCAAAACCCTATCTATCCTCTCTTGAAAATTGCAAACACGACTATGTGACTCTTATATTCTCCTATATGCATCCTCATTTAGAGGAGGCTTTTCAAAAGAGGGTCTAATAACCCCGAAATAAAAAATGGCTTGACCCATAGAGGTTCTACAAAAAGGATCATCAGGGCCATACTCAGTTTAATTTATACTATCGTTTCAACCTTCCATTAGAGAATGAAAATAAGTGTCACCCGCAGGAGACCGTTGGACCAAGGGAGTAATGTAATAAGTGAATTGATCTACACTTTCTACAGCTGGATTTCTGCCCCCTAAGGGAGCCAGTTTCAGCTCGTTCGTATGTGGATTCCATTGGGCCTTCCCCTGTTGTAGGTGGAAAGTCGGGTGCTAAGCCCTTGTTTCTTCTAGATCGTCTAAACTGAAACTCAGCCATATTGTAAAAGTCACTAAAACCTAACCTAGGGTCTCAAAACTAAGAAAAATCACAAAAAGTATTCTCATAGTCAAGCTACAAGCCACAAGCAAACTTAAGTGATAGGATGAGCTCAAAATAGTTAGTCTCTCACCAGGATTATCAAGAAGGTGTAACTCAGGATATACTCAAGGTACGTGTGTAGTAGTTTCCCTGAGTGTTGTTCTTGGTGTATTAATCCAAACAAGACATCTAAAGGGTTTTTCTCAGTTAGACAAGGAGTCCTAGTAGGGTCTCCCGATATATGCATGGTACGTGGGAGCTCAATTCGGTAGTAGTGATGTCTAATGCACAATTGTCAACAAGGGGCCTTTTTATATACAATCAATTATGTGAAGTACCTTTCTATATACCTCAAGGGTACATGAAAGGTCGTTCAATATACTAATGGTATGTGGAATAAAAAAGAGAGTCTTGGGTTGCAGTGCAGGAAAACAACAACATGTCCTACGTTTTGTGACCCCTAAACACATCACTGGATTATCACTCAAATTTGTATACAATTTTAGACCTATAACTACTGTTAATTTTAACCTGAGAGGTTAGGTGAATGCATGGAATTTTGACAGAAATGTAAATCCATGCAAATATGAAAGGCAGATACTTACAATTTACTTTTCAAAACATGGGAAGGAGATAGTATTTTTCTTTTCATTTTTCATTTTGAAACCAAAAATTTTCCCAAACAACTACACTAAACCAAACTTTTTCTGATAAAGAGAAAAAGCAAAATAGGGTAAGATCTATTTTTCTAAGAATAAAGACAAAACACAATCAAAGGTATAATCAATACTTTTTCAAATTTTCTTTTAAAAACTAGAAAGATCTAACTTAAACCACTAATAATTTTCTTTTGATGAGATCAAAATGTAAAACAAAGAGAATAAAGATGGAGATCTGAAAGCTGATGAGGCTAATCAGAGGTCCAATAATTCGTTCTCAAAAATATGAACAAATTCCCAACAATTTTTTTTATTTTTCAGAGAAAAAATAAGTTCTTCACAAACTTTAATGAAAAACAAAAACAAGAAACCAATCAAGCAAGTCTTTATTTTCAGATTCATCTAACAATCAGGCTGAGATCTAACTGATGCTAAGCTCTCAAATAGTACTCCTTTCAAAAAATTCAAAAACCAAGCATACAAGAAAATGAAAAGATGAGTCTATCCTACCTCTTTGATTTCAACGAAATAATCCTTTTAACACATCAAATTTAGCATTCAAACACTCATATTTCTTTAATACAAACCTAGACACTCAGAATTGAAAGAAAATCAACCAAAATTTTTGCAAAAAACTTTGAAAAAACAAGTCTCGAAAGACCTACCTGGCACCACTTCCACAGGGTCATTGATAGAGCGGTTCTGCATGAGCATCGCGTCCTGATTGTTGATCACAGGTGGTAGCACCGGTTCCTACTAACTAAGTTTAGGTGGTGGCACCGCTTATTTCCCACTGTGCATGCGCAATTCCCTATTGATGTCCAAAACAAAACAGATGGAAAAAAATAAAAATTAAGTCACTGTGAAACTGGAATGTAAATCATGAATTCACAGTAATTAAGAGCACAGAAATTTAGAAAACTCATATCTAAACAGATCTGAATATACCAAACCAAAATCCCACTAGATCAGCTTGGATTTTGGACAAGTGTTATTGAAAATACTAAGGAAGATCAGATCAGCTGAAGCTCTTCCCCAGCACAGTTGCCATATTTTTAGCTAGGAATTTTGCACATCTTATAGACAAGAGTTGTTCCTCTAGTTTGAATGGTCCAAATCTATAACAAATGGTACACGACAAGAATGGAATACATTCCCTAGAATAGGTGGAGATATGAAATCAAGTCTCTTTGATGTACTAGTATAGTTGTTTCCTATAAATATGATCCTTCATGGATGTACCTGCATAATCAAAAGAAAAACAACGAATAAGATCAAATAGAACCAGAATATAATCCACTATTCTATATTGATGGCTAATGAATTCAATAATAAAACATACAATAATGACACAAAATATTTCATGGGAAAGGAACCAATTTTGCATTAGATAATAGAGAAGAAGTTTACAACCTGTGCCTTAGTGTCGATGTACTCCTTCACAAAGAAAACATCTCATCCCTAATAGCTCCAACTTGCTCCCTAAAGGTCACTTAGCTGATTTAGGAAAAAATATCAAAGCAACATCATAACTTTACTCTCCCTCCAACCATGGAGAATGATCCTTCTTTTATAGGATTGTAATGGATAGATATGGTTGACGAATTGGTGGGTGAGGTGGATAGGAAATCCTACAAGGATGGATGTCAGGTCCAACTAGCCCTAGTGATCAGGAATAAGGGTGCCATGAAGCCTTCTTTTGAGAAGCTTCATGAGAACCTCTCTTTTTTTAGTTTTTACCAAGGGCACTGCTTCTTCCTCACTGAGACAGAGCGCTAATAGGGAAGAACCACACCTTGATCAAAGGGTAAAGGCGATGCTACCACTTACTATCATTTCATTACAGGCGGTGCTGAAGAAGGTACCATTTTTTGACTAAAGGGTAAAGGAGGTGTTGGATTTTCATATGTAGATTTGATGTCTGGACCAATATTCTTACTTCACAATTTGGGATTGAGGGAAAACACTCAAGTTTGGGATCTCACCACATGTGGATGATGATATTAAGGTGTAACACACATCATTTCAGAAAAAAAGGGATATTTGTCGACCCAGAAAAGATTAAATCCATTGAGTAATGGCCTACCCCTACTTGTGTCACAGACATTAGGTCATTTTTGGGTCTAGCGGCTTACAACCGAAAGTTCATTGAGAAATTTTCAAGGTTATTTTTCCCATGGATTCCTTACAGAAGAAGGAAAAAAAATTCTTGTGGATGACCAAATGTGAATAAATCTTCCAAAAGATCAAATAAATTTTGACTAACGCACCTATACTACACATTGTGGATCCCGATGGGTATTTCGTTGTTTGCATAGATGCAAGCAAAGAAGGACTTGGTGGTGAAAAATGACTATGTAATTTTTTACGAATCATGTAAATTAAAATAACACGAACAAAACTACCCCATGCACGATCTTGAACTAGTTTCCATCATCCACGCCTTGAATATATGGAGGCGCTACCTCATGGGAAAGAAATTTATCTTAAAGGCAGATAATATGAGTCTAAAGTAATTATTCGACCAGCCAGATTTAAATTCCAGGAAAGTGAGATGGTTGTCCTTCCTTAGAGAGTACCACTTCGAATTAAAGAACACGAAAGGAAAGGAAAACAAAATCGCCTATGCTTTAAGTTGACGGGCTCATATGTTGTATGAGGTAACTTTGAGTCAAATTGATTTGGACTTGCATGATAGGATTAGAATGGCAAGTAGGGATGAAATTTTCTATGTCGAGGTCCTTAAAAATATTTAGGAGGATAAGTTATTCCAACAATAGAAGGAATATAAAGTAAATGAGTCAGGATTGTTGTGATCTAAAGAGATAATCTATGTCCCAGATAGAGGAGACATCAGGTCCAACATTCTAATAGAGTTTCATCAAAATACCTACTAAGGGCATCCAGGATATCAAAATATGATATCAACAGTGAAGAAACATTTTTTCTGGCCTAATTTAAAGACCGACATAGCACTACTCATCGCAAAATGCCAAGAGTGCCAACTGGTCAAAGTAGAGCACCAACAACCTTCAGGGTTTCTACAACTATTAAGTATTCAAGAATGTAAATGGGAGGCTATTAGTATGGATTTCATTACGATATTACCAAAGAGAAAGAAAAAAAATTATTCCATTTTTGTACTAGTCGATAAGTTGTCCAAGGTGACACACTTTATTCCGGTAAAGTCAACGTACAAAGTAGTCCACATTGCAGACATTTTCCTAAAGGAAATATTTCAATTGCATGGGATACCTAAGGAAATCATCTCAGATCGAGATACATAATTTACCAGTAATTTCTAGAGATCCTTATTCTTCGACTTAGAGACACAATTAAATTTCAGTATTGCCTACCACCCGCAGTTAGATGGATAGACGGAACAAGTAAATCAAATCTTGGAGGACATGCTTAGAATGTATGTAATGAATAATCCTTCAAAGTGGGAGAATTACTCGCACCTCTCAGAGTTTGCATACAACAATGGGTACTATACCTCCTCCAAAATGAGTCCCTTTGAGGTACTTTATGGCAGAAAGTGTAGGACATCGGTGAATTGGGATAGATTAGTAGAAAAACTCATGCTACTGTCATATTTACTGAAATACCTAGAATAGTTAGTTACCAAACTGAAACAGAATCTAAAAGAAGCAGAAGACAACCAAAATTTTATGCGTATAAAAAGAGAAAAGAGAAATATTTCCAAGTCAGCGAACATGAGTACTTAAAAGTAATGGAAAAACAAGCTCATTGAACCTAGGTAGATGCAAAAATTTGGCACCAATATTTTGTGGATCCTTTGAGATACTGCCCAAGAAAGGTCCAGTGGCGTATGAATTAGATTTACCTGCTCATGTAAAATGTCATAATATTTTTCATGCATATTTATTAAAGAAATATGTTTATGATACTTGTTGGAAAAAAGCCACCAACAAATCCTCACCTATAGGGGTTCTCACTTTGTCAATGCCCAAGCAGCTTAATCTCCCTGAGCACCGGCCTAGATAGGTTTTACCCTGCCCAACAACATCCGCAGAGCAGACAAAGTCCCGCCCGAGATGCTCAAGGGAGAACTGTCAGAACCAATTTTTCGGCAGTAAGAAGGGAAGATATGGCATCCGTGGCTTCGACAACATAACTATCAAATTACAGAACTAAGATAGTTATCACAATTCGTCTTCACAACTACGGATCTAACAGATAACATCATTCATTTATCATAGCAGTATCATTCATAAAACAATTGGATCTAACATATCACATCATTCATAAAATAACTGGATCTAACAGATCACATCATTCATTTATCGCAACAATATCATTCATAAAACAACTTAGTAAGCCTCATCATCATTCATCAGAATTGCAACAAAATTGCGATAGATCGCATCATCCGTTCATTGCAACAATATTAGTAAATCATAAACATATTCAATACACTTCTCATTAACATCCCAGTAGAGAAAACAGGAAAATATAAGATAGCATTTAGGAAACAACCGTCATGTCATATTAATTCTGTGCAACAGATCCAAAACAAATAATTCTTCTCCACAGTAGGTGACCGATAACACCCCAAAATTCAGTATCTGACACAAACATATCGCATATTGTTCAAAATAGAAGACTCATCAAGAACATAGACAGATAGCAACAGATTGATCACCCTCATATATTGACTTGAATTGGATTGCTCTTATCATCATCATCATTATCCTTTTACAAATGCAAAACTAGCTCTATATATAGGCTTGCGCCTTTACATCAAAGGTCCACTTCTAACTAACTTATAACCACTAATGACCTATGTCCACAAAGCGTGGTCAATTAATACATTAAATATTCAAAAGTGGTTATTCTTTCACCCATTGCAGTGATCAGGCCTTGTGTAGTGTCACTTGAGCTTGCGCAACTTCCATGACTCTACACAAATCACTTACCCAAAACCCCTGCCAACATGCTCCCAACACATTCTTGTGGCTCATCCTAGAGCTACGTTAGGTTGACAGGGTAGGACAGAGGTATCCACTGCTTGTCGGGATCCTGCCGTGCCTGGATATAAATGGAATGAGGCCCAATTACGAACTGAATGAGCCATTAATACTTGGCCGCTACATAATGGGATAAGCGAGGAAATTCAACAGCTGTGGCTTGTAGTGCTTCCCAATAGACCCAAAAATGGATCGCAGAGTCCATTTATCAACTGGGCTCCTCAACCCCCCACAAATTCTAATAGCGTGTGCCTCGGCACACCATCACTGCATTGACCATCATTGGATGATAATCTTTTGGTTCCAACCATTCGACAAGCACAATGAGAATTGATAACCAACTATAGGAAAATTGTCTCTCGGCCTGAGCAGCCAGAAGAAACAAGGACCAGTTCATTTGGATGCCCTTTGCTCATTTTTTTGCAAATGCGACCACGCTTGAGTTGCACTAGACCGGTCGATTCCCCAAGACAATATTGCTCGCCAAAATGCGCGTCTCGAAATGCACCACTTGTGCATTAATGCTATCAATACGATAGGCGTGACTATCATGCCACAAGCCAAATCTCTCCTTCAGCTTCTTGGCAATATTTTTGTTAGTATCCCTCCCATGGAGATACTGCAAAGGATCTTCCTCAACCTTCGGCAAGCCCGTAATGTTTGTAATTAATTCGATTGTGACAGGAATAGGCTCATTCAACCAGATCATCCCACCATGAAAGCAGGACAAGAGTTGTTTAACACATGCATTAGCTTCCTTCAGTCACCCAAAGTGAGGTATATTAATGAGCCCCAACAATTCATATTTATTCAACCCACCCATGGTTGAGGAATCCTCTGAATCGGTGCACCAAGCCCCATCTTAACTTATTCATAGGGCTCATCTCAGACATCTTTGAGCGACAATAAATCCTATTCTTCAAACTTCAGCTTGATCGAGGTAGGGATGATATCTACCAAGCAAGTCATCCCTTCCGGCAGCAGCAACAATTTGGGTGGATAATTTGGATTCTTTGTGTGCTACCTTGGATTCACTCCTAGATGCATTGGAGCAACATATCCCAGGATATCATTGACAAAGACATCCCTAGGTTCCATAGACTCTATATCTCCTGAGATTGATAGCCCTGTCTATGCAGTCCCCTCTCCTTGCACTCTAGCCAAAGTGCGGATGTGCCTCTTCTACGGTGGTGTGGAACTGGGCTTCTGATCCTTCCACTTTCCTCTGGGGATCAACGAAGAGCCTACCGGCATGCTGATGACTTCTTCCTCAACGATCGTGGGCCGAATAGGGGATTATTTCTCACTAGAAATATCAATTGCATCGAGGTCACTTAGCAGGTCGCACTCCCCAAACCTTACTATGCACCCGATGACTCTGTACCTCTACTTTGCAACTCGTACTCAATACCCTTCAACTGTACTCAGCTCAACACTTTGCTCACTCGACTGAACTACTCTGAACAATTCCTTCCTCGTGCGTCCCTTGCGATTTTTATAGCCATATCCCAATTCAAAATCATCATTTTCAAATCCACCGTGTCCATCATGACCAAATCTAGCAGTAATGACATCAAATCCACTGGAAATATCACCTTGCTAATGGTCAGATCAACCATTATTGCATGTTGATTCAACAAGCATCGCCAGCTAAAAATTTTAACTACCTACATTTGTTGTTGATTTGACCAACCTAGAGCCCTGCAGCTATCAGAGGTGGTCTCTCTTTCGTCACTACTAACTCCTATGCTTGCGCAGCCTCTTCCCCTAGGCTCACCTTCTTGCTATCAAACAAAATCTTTTGTTTTTTTTAAGCACCTCAAGCGGTCCGCATCTCTGAACCTATCCTATAGGGCTTTAAGTGGCTCCCATTAACAAGCATTGGTAGTACCGCATCATCTAATTGTTGTAATAGAACTGCACCTCTAGAAGTAATGGAATGATAAAGACACGAGCCTAACCAGTGAATTTGTAACTTACGTGGAGGCTTCATGAACTTGCTTTCATATAACATCACCAAATCTACTTCTGCAAACTATTTATTCTTAATGTGACAATCATGCCACGCCTTCTGTCGATCCTTCGCAACACGCTGGTGGAATATTGCAATAAAGAGGTCCTCTTCAAACTAGATAAACTAATCATTGCGCTCTTCTAATGCTTCTGCATCATCCATGCCAGTCGTCGCAATGATGCACAAACTAGGAACGATGTATTCCATGGGCATGACTACCTCTTTTCCATATACCAGCTTAAACGGTGTCTGTCTTATCAGTTGCTTACAAGTGGTGTGATAGTCCCATAGCACTGCTGAGATTTTCAAGTCCTAGTCATTGCATTAGCATTATATACCTTTGTCAATGCTATCTCCAAAAAAAATTGAATGCTTCAACAGTCCCATTCACCTGCAAATGGTATGGCGTACTTTTATTATGTTGCACCTGCAACTCCTTAGTTAGCGCTCTCATAGTGCAGTTGATAAAATGACTTCCCTGGTCACTCATCAATATCCTGGGACACCCAAACCGTGTCATAATATTCTCAAATATGAACTTTGCTGATGTCGCAGCAGTACAATCCACAACTGATGCATCCTATGCCTACCTGGTCATATAGTCAGTCGCAGTAATGATGTATCATGCACCAATCCTCTTCCCCAGTGGATTAATTGGACCCACAAAATCAATGACCCATTTATCAAAAGGTTGTAGAGTTACCTACGACACAAGAGGCATCTCATCCCACCGTGATGGTTTATCGATGCACTGGCAGACATCACAACTTCTGGAATAGTTTGCAGCATAATTATGCAACATAAGCCACCATAGCCCAGCACGCAACACCTTTCGCATAGTATCCCTTCCTCAATAGTGACCTCCCATGATTCCTGCATGTGCTTCTTCTAGAATGGGTCCCTGCTCATGCGATAGGATACACCGTCGCAATATTTCATCTGGTCCAAGCTTGTATAACTACCCAACAATCAGCTAGAAATCTGAAGCCTTTAATACCAACTGCTTCTTCTAACTAGTTGATAGGTTCTCCAGGGAAATATCAGTGTCCAAGAACTGAATGATTGGGGCATAATGATCATATGCGATATTGACATAGAATAGTTGTGCATCTGGTAATCCGTTATCAATATTGGTAGGTTCTTCTTCGGTATCAATGCGAGACAGGTGATCATGACCAACATTCAATCATCCTAGCTTCACAACTATTTCAAAGTCAAATTCCTGAAAAAGTAGTAGCCACCGATAGATATTTCCCCCCAACACAAGCTTATTGACCAAATATTGCAAGGCAAAATGATCACTGAACATCTTGAAGTGACCACTTAACAAATAATGCTTGAAATTTTGCAAGTCATAAACCATCACCAAGTCTCCTCTTTTAGTAGTTGTGTAATTTTGTTCAGAAAAAGACAACTTCCTACTCGCATATGAAATCGGGTAATCCAGGTCACCCTCACCTGGTTGCGCAAGAATAGCCCCCAGCACAACAAAAGAGGCGTCAATATGCACATGGAACTCCTTGTTCCAATCAAGGAATACCAGTATGGGTGCGAAGGCCATCTTGGCCTTTAGTGTGTCAAAACTTCCTTGACATTCTTGATTCCACTAAAATGCATCATTATTCTCTAATAGCTTCTCCATAGGGTAAGTAATCGCATCATATCCTTTGATGAACTTGCAATAGTACCCCGTGTTCCCTAGCATCGACAAACTAAGAATTAGTGTGATCTTTGTTGGATCAACCAACAGACCTTCCTTGCATACTATGTGTCTGAGTAGCATTCCAAATGACACATAGAAAATGCACTTCTTAGAATTTAATGCAATTTGATGCTGTCGACACCTTTCTAGCATCAATCACAAGTTGTCGAGATGGTCCCTAATTATCCCATAGACTGTCCAATCATCCATATATACTTGTAGGAACTTTTGAATAAAGTCTTTAAACACAGCGACAACTACCCAAGAAAATATTGTTGGTGCATTGTTTAGCCCAAAGGGCATGACTGTATATTGAAAACAACCCCATTCATTGACAAACATTGTCTTATAGTAATCCTCCTTTGCAATTTGGATCTGGTGGTACCCTAAAAATCCATCTATGAAGGAATACATCTCCTGACCTCCTACTCCTTCAAGGACCTCATCTGTAAATGGATCATGCACGCACGAATCATTAAAATTTCTTATGTCGACACAAATGCAGACTTCGCTAGTCTTTTTATCGTGAACCATAGGTCTTATCCACTCTAATTATTCAACGGGCTTGATGATCCCAGCATCTAGAATCCAATCAATCTCATCCTTCACATGGTCCTTGTATCATGGGTTTAGTCCATACAGCCTCTGTCGCACAGGTTTTGCATCTGGTTTCAATGGGATTTTCATCTCCGCTAGGTCCCTTAATATCCCCTTCATTTTTAAGAACCGCGTCAAAAAAATATCTTGGAATTCATGCAGCAGGTCCATGATTTTGGCCATTGTTTCGTCATCCCAATAGTCCCCAATATTGGAAAATTTTGGGTGCTCTTTTGACCCAATGTTGACTTTCTTGATCTTTAGCAGCTGACTCATTGAATCCATCAGTATGTCTGGCACTGCAACATCACTACTTCCTGATGACTTGATAATATTAACATTCTGCAACTCATCATCATCTTCAGGTTCTCGAGATAGATTGTAACATGTCATCATGTATTGCATCGAGCAATACGCATGTGGATCAACTGGGTATGCGACGAGGATGGCCTTCAACACTATGTCGTGGTTGATTTGCAATAAATAATGTACCTCTAGGTTGGCATCCTAGAAACTAAATTTCTCTGCAAAGAAAACAGAAAACTCCTCCCAAGTGGTTATAGTTATGCATAGTTCTTCCGCTACATACTAGGATCTCGACTCGTCTAGAGTATGAACAAAACCATGGACCCAATCATCTTTAGGCCATGATACCCAAAAGGCTTGACATTCCATCAAGTGATTGGAGGGGTCATTCCATCCATTGTATTTCCCAGCATGATAGACCTTCAAATCACTGAATTGCACCATCATCAATCTTTGACACTATCCCCAGTCATGGTTCCTCTGCTTGTGCGTCGCCCACCATCAGGCCGGGGTAGCCTTCAGTGCTATATCTAGGGCCAACACCCTTTTTGTTTCAAACACTTTCTCTTCAAATTCTTGAAGGAATTCTGATAACGCTGGAAGCTCTTCATAAATTGGAAAGTTGACATTCTAAGTTTCTACGCGATGGAGAGACTATGTGATCAACCCACATCTATAAAATGACACCTCATGCAGCCTATTTTTCCAATTTTCCAAAGCATCATCAGAATCGGAGGACGTAGAACTATCATTGATCCATCCAAGTTCACCATCGACGGTAGGGTGGATATAGTCTTCATAGATATTATAGGCGTGATCCCAACTTCTAACAGCTTTATCCCTCACATGTTCAATATACCGATGTCCTTCCTGAGGGTCCATGGGAGAAATGACCCTAACATCCTGGTTCTCAAACATCATAACCCGTTTTTTGAAATTGATAACTAGCATGCTATCATTAGCCCATCCAATCCCTAGTAGTGCAGGATATGAACCTCCATCTTCAACCACTTCTATCACATCAAAATCAGCATACGTTTTCATACCTTCAACATTAACAACCAGGTTTGAGACGCGACTAATGGGATGAACCTTTTCTTGATTTGTTTAATCACAGCTACACTAGTGACCATCCCAATGTCAGCTTCCCCATCAACCACCAAGTTTGCTTGGTCAGAATGTTTACATCTGATCCAAGATCCAAAATGACCGATTCAACCTCGTAATCTCTGATCTAGAAGTTCATCCTCGTCTCCTTTCTTGTCTTCCTCTTTTGCAAGGAGTTCACCGCGCAATCCTTTAATGTCTTATCTCGGTGGTACAACAACTTCTCAATCTCGACAAGGGATTCAAGATCCATTTCCAATGATAGAAAACTCTCAAAGAACTGCTGTAAGGTACAATGTTTCCATGATGGTCCTACCTCTACAAATGGATCAAAAGCAGATGACATTACGATAATAGGTAACTTACTTGGCTTTTTCCAGATTGCATGACTGGCCTTGAAGAAGGTTTCTTTCTTCATCACAATATCAAATGCTACCTTTTTCTTTCCAGTGAACTGAACTAGCTGACGCTGTCCATTTTCTCTAGTTGTCACACTGGCACAAGTGACAATCCCAACGTCGACATCCTTCATTCGCGGTTTGAATTGAATTGTTGCAACCATCGATCCTTGATTTAGGTTCTGCGATTGATTCAATGGTGGGTTCTAATTCAGCGAAGGATTTATCAGCTGATTCTGAGTCTGTGGCAGGATGTGATTCTACATCATCGGCTGGTTCTGTACTTGGAACGTTGGTTGGTTTTGATTCTATGCATTCTGCAACTAAGGAATGTTTCTAGCTTGCCACTTTGCAATCAATTAAGGGAAATTTTCAACTTTATGATCGTTGGCCGCATAGTATGTACACTGCACATGAGAACACTCCCTTTGGTAGTTCCTGAATACTCCATAAGTATGAAACTAGATTGATTCTTGACCTTGTCCTCCTCCTTGACTGAAGCCTCCTCCTCATCCCCTGAATCCTCTGCAGAATCCTCCTCGTACTCCTCCTTGCTGAAACTAAGGCTAGGCCAACTTCTACTGTAGAGGGTTTGGTTGCTGCTGGACATAGTGCATGGCTTGAACATATTGTGTCTGAGGCTGAATGAGTGGTACTTTATTATACTGTGGTCATGGCACAAATTGTGGTTGCGCTACGAACTCCGACCGTGGTGTAAACTATGGCTGCGACATAAACTGCTGCTGCGGTTGTGAGGAGATAAAATACATTGGACGCGGTGATGTATACTACACTTGCGCTGTTGGATGTTCCATCTATGGCTACGGTTGTATTTCCCAGGGGTCCTCACCTTTCACAAAGTATGAATCATATGTCCTTTCCTAGAGCAAGTCATAAGCTTGACATTTTTTATCATCATGTCCTACTGATCAAGAAAAGGTAACCATATTTTGCATGTAGTCATAGTTCTCATGTCAATGCACATAGACCTGACATATGTGAAACCATGGTACACCAGCAATGCTCAATGGGTTTGGGGCTCTTGAAAGAAAATAATTTTGAAACGTCGGATATGTATCCTTAGTGTGTCCATTCGCACGACACCGGGCGCACCAAAGGTCATCATGATCTTCCTTATCCTTCTTGATATCTTGTAGTTGGAGCATCAGATTGGCCAACTATGCTTGAATCTAGTTCATCCCGACCATTGTTTCTCCTACCGGTAATGCTTCTAATTTCATTGCGATATCCATATCCTTGCTCTGCGTCGCAATATTTTACTACATTAGCGGTTGTCTGGTATGTGGGACAAGTGTGGCGATGAACCACTCCTTGTGTTGAACATTGCTCATATGGAAGCTAACTCGAGCCATCAATGTCTTAAACCATTGATCAAAGTCCCAAATTGTTCCATTGGGGAACTTTTTGATTTCTTTCAACTCAAAAATGTACTGAGACTCAGACTTCGGCTTCTTTAATTCTTCAAATCACCCCTTATGGATCTCATCCAATCTTTTCACTATACCTCCCTGAGGAACCAATATGAATCTGATGTACCAATCTAGTGCACGACCCTTGAGGGTGGTTTCCAACTGGATTTTCTTGACATCATCATCCACAATCTGTCATGTGGTCCATATCGCCTCGCATAAGAACCAGTATTTCTCTGGGTCATCGGTGCCATTTCCATGAAATATTGGTAGCTTCGTTTCGGTGCCCACCATTTTGGGCCTTCTTCTTCCGGATGGTACTCTACTACTAGACTATTGATGACATCTCGGGTAAGTTGACGTAGAATGCATGTTTATTCTTGGTGGCAGAGTAGTGCACAGAGGTGTGGACACGTTACTACTGGGGTTGAACCCTCTTGCTATTCTGGGCATAGCCTGGGCCTAGTCGTCCTTGTCTTCACTGAAAGGTCGCTTTGTCCTATGTGGTTTTTCTTCACAGCATCGCACTTCGATCGCAGTAGGACCTTCTCCTATCCTCTACCTCTTCTCTTGAAACCTTTCTACTCCTCTTGTACAACCACTTGTTTCCTTGACAACCTTCACAATCTCACCAGAACTCATGCCCATCTACCCCTTACCTTTCCATGCATCTCCCCCCTTTCGTCGCGGTTTCTACAGCCTCCGCACACCAGAGTTCCACTACTATGGTCCATATTCAGAATGCCTTTTTCACAGACAAGATGTTTAATAGAAAGCTGCAGAGACAACAAAAATCTACCTTGTGGTCCATTGAAGAAATCCCTTTCTGCTTCGCTAAATGAATTATCGGTATCAACTGCAAATTTAGTAATGTATCCCTCTAGGATACTATCCAACCACACCTCGGCAGCCCGCGATGCCTTATTGTCTATTTCTTGTAATTCCTGGATCAGCTCCGAAGTCCAAGATGTCAATTCTCCTCCTTGGAAGTTTTTCTTTTTAGAAGAGAACTTCACCAACCAATCATACAAGATTATAGGAAACTCATAGAAGAACCATTCGTGAGGACCGGCGTGAATATATATGTCCAACCAATTTCTCATCGATAACTTCAGATTTTGATTTTTTGTTTCAGAAAACTCTCGTAGTTTTAGGCCAAACCACTCCTCGATATTTGATCAAGTCAGATGCCAAAAAATATCCTCCTTTCAATCGTGACTCGGTCCGGAAAACATAACCATTTGTTGGAAAAAACCCACCAATAAATCCTCATTGACAGGGGTTCTCACTCTGTCGATGCCCAACCAGCATGATCTCCTTGAGCACTAGCCTAGAAAGGTTTTACCTTTCCCAACAACATCCACAGAGAGGATGAAGTATCACCCGAGATGTTCATGGGAGAGCTATTGGAAGCAAGTTTCCGGTAGTAAGAAGGGAATATATGGCATCCACGGCTTTGAAAACATAATTATCAGATTACAAAACTAAGACAGTTATCACAACTATAGATCTAACAGACCACATTATTCATTTATCGCAATATTACCATTCATAAAACAACTTGGATCCAACAGATCACATCATTAATTTATCACAGTAGTATCATTCATAAAACAACTTTAATAAGCGTCATCATCATTAATCAGAATTGTGACAAAATTGGGATAGATTGCATCATCAGTTCATTGCAGCAACATCAGTAAATCATAAACATATTCAATACACTTCTCATTGACATCACAACATAGAAAACAGGAAAACAGAAGACAACATTTAGGAAACAACAGTCATGTCATATTAATTCTATGCAACATATCCAAAATAGATAATTCTTCACCATAGCAGGAGACCGATTACATCCAAAAATTTAGTATCTAACACAGACAGATCACATATTGTTAAAAATAGAAGACTCATCAATACCATAGACAGATCGCAATAGATTGATCACCCTTAGATATTGACTTGAGTTGGATCGCTCTGATCATCATCATCATTATCATTTTATAATTGCAAAACTATCTCTATATATAGGCTTGTGCCTTTACATCGAAGGTCCACTTCTAACTAACTTCTAACCACTAATGACCTATGCCCACAAAACATGGTCAATTAATACATTGAATATTGAAAACTGGTTATTCTTCTTCCCACCACGCTGATCTAGCCTTGCACGGTGTCGCGTGACCTTGCACAGTTGTTGTGGTGCTGCACAACTCACTTACCCAAAACCCCTGCCAACAATACTAAACATGTGATTTTTTGGTCCTTGCTACAGGTAGAACCTAGAGGGGAGTTTATGCCATAGCCCCTTCACATTTTGGACAAGAGGCAATCACAACTTAGGAAGTGAACTATTGTCCATCTAAAAGTGAAATAAAAGCACTTTTGGCATGGTGAGGCCACTTGGGAGAATGAAACCACCATGAAAGAGGATTACCCCGCCTGGTTTCATGATTTCATTTCTATTCCCTAGAATAGTGGAGCGGTGTTGTTCTAAGAGGGGCAGGATGTAATATCCCAAATTTTTTACCTTTATTATATTGGGAATAAGCCCCACTGCACATGATTTACTTTGATGTTATATTTATATTTATATATTGAGCCTATTCCCCACTACACATGATATATGCTGGTTATATAGATATACTGGGCATAAGCCCCAATGCACATGTTTTATTGTTGTGTTATATAATTATATATTGGGCATAGGCCCTGTTGGACAAGGACTGTTGTTGTGTACTGGGCATAGTTTCTGATGTACTTGATTTATTTATTATGTGATTGAGCACAAGCCCTAAGATACTAGGATGATATTTTTGTGATGTATTGTGGAGAATACTGAGATACATGATTGATTTTATGATGTGTTGGGCATAAGCCCTGGATCACATGGGTTATGAGGCTATGTGTTGAGCGTAAGCACTAGAGCACATAAGTAACCCCATCAACTAAAGGATAAAAGTGTTGGGCATAAGCCTTGGAGCACTCCAACATGATGTTGAGCATAAGCTCTGGAGCATTAGATATTTGGCCATTGTATCCCTAGTTGTATTGTATAAATTCTTCCTAGTACTAGTGTTCAGTAAAAAGGATCTCGAATCACACTAGTGTAACGCCTGTTTGATAGTGTTGAGAATAAGCTCTGAATAGCACTAGGGGTTATCTCAATAGAGGGTGTTGAGTTGGAAGTACTCTAGATAGAACCAACCTTGATAATACTTATTAAAGATGATTAATTGAAATCACAATCTATTTCTCATCAAGGACTACAAGATACTTCCATGAATACAAGGTAATCCAACATGCAAGGAAATCTAGGTCTACCTATCCTAGTTGACTCACCAAAATCCACATGAGGCATTTTTAAAGAATTAACATAAACTAAGGAAGCATCGAAGAAACAATTTTGTTATTTAATGCATGGATAATAAAAAATGAATAAATTGAATAAGTCTAAATTATGTGTGTGTGTGTGTGTGTGTGTGCGTGTGTGTGTGTGTGCGCGTGTGAATATATATATTTATAAAGTTATTTTGAATAAATAAAGATAAAAAATCTAAGTGAAGTCTACATGCATTTATGAGAATATATATATGTGTGTGTGTAATTAAAAAAAATAAATAAAACATAACAAAAAAATACTAAATCAAAGTCTATATNCATATCAATCAAACTAAGAGTTATTATCAAGAAAGTATTAAAATATTGAGGTAACTGAAGATAACTAACTGCCCCTTTCCAAAGAAAAACTATAAAACAAAATCCAATAGAAGGCATAGTGATAACATCTGATCATTATTTTTGTATGGGATTGGAGAGAATTTCCAAACCCAGTACTTGGAGAATATAGATCCTAACTCCAAAATACCAGCAACCTCATCCTTAAGTGTTCTAGTTTTCTCTTGCATGCTGGAGCCATCTCGAGGAGGATTCAATTAAGAACCCAAAACAGTTCCGGGTCAAGGTTTGGAAGAACATGGCAGTTCTAAGGTCATCCGGTTACCACTCCATAGGTAAGAAACATAGTATTTCCTATTAATTTTTTGTTGAAGTGTGCAGGGTTATAGAGCTATTACAAGCCACACGACTGCAGGTAAGAGGTTTACTCTATATCAGATTTTATTTCACCTCTTAAATATTTTTGCAGGATGAGATTTATAGTTAGAAATATTTTCATTGAAAGATGTAAATTTTCTTTCATAAATTTGAATAAGACATTTATTCCTTTGGGTCAATTGATAGGATTATTTAGTCATGGTACTCTGGGATTTATTTAAAGATATTTTTATGGATAGGATAGCTTTTAAACATGTTTTGTGGTTTAGGTTAGAACCAAGATAAATCTTTTCTCCTCATTTAAACTAGAAAATAAACTTTGATATTTTTTCGTAAACTTCAATCCCAAAACACATGTTTCTCAAATTCTATATTTAAAACTTTAATAAGACATAACCTAGGATAAATCTTCTCATAAAGATTATGATAAATTATTTCCAAACATCATGAGCAATGTTTATTTCACACAGAATCCTCAACCATAGAAATTGTAGATCCCATAAACAATAGCGTTGAAAAATCAAATAATTATTTAAACATTTAACATATACAATAGAGTCATTTTCCAACCGAAGATCACTCCAGCAAAGCAATCTCATACTCGATCTCTGCTCCATAAATTTCAAATAAATACTTATCGTTATTACAATTCATCCATGTAGGTTTTTCCAACATTAAACAGAATAAAGAAGCATAGGTCAATCACGATACATCAAATCCCTAAAAGTTATAAGTCTACGCTATCAGTATTTCCAAAATTACAAGTATGACCCATAAATATACGCATAGCACTAGTTGAAACTCATGCTTCAACAATTTAGAAAAAAAGAAACATGTATTACATAACCATCAGATAAGCTTAACTAGGGTATCACGATATCCCCCCTCTACAAAACATCAAATCCCACAGAGCTTCTTTTACATCCATCCTTCATAAGTACTGGCCATGCTTCAAGTGTTGGCATAGAAATTCATCAGTGAACATTAAGGGTAATAAGAAAGCAGATTTAAGCTTTTCTCCTGCTTCTGTAGAGAAGTAAAACAAATAAAAGATTCACACTCATACAGTATTTACAAACAAGTATATGTGGTTCCATTGATGGCATTGCTAATGCAGAGCATCCCCACCCTAACTGAATACATTCTCACCATTAACGCTTTACGCAGAAACATGACAAGACCGCGACTCATAAATTAAAACTAAAAAAAATTGAGATATAGATTTTCTGTAAACCAAATCAACCACAACTACCCATATATTTCCTTAAAACACATAGAGCAAGCTTAAGCACAAATCACCATAAAACTGACTTCATTGGCAATGAGAATGTACACATTACATTAAAAGATTAAAAACGCATCATTCAAAATCCCATGAAAGACTTCATTATTCACCTAGCTAAAAACATTAAACCATTAAAGAGCACATAAAAAAGAGTGACTTTACAACCTTGTATTTCTAGAAATAGTTTTAGATAGGTTCAATAGTTTTTCACCCACTGTCAAATTAAATTTACAATTTCATCAAATTCCTAAATAGGCTCATAAACAATAAACTCTATGAGATTCTTGAGCATCGTTTCTATTTGAAAATCCCTTACTTTTAGCATGCAGTAAAGCCGAGATATTGCCAACAAACCCCTATAACTCCGAATGGCAAGCCATTAAGCCATAAACAGTGCATCCCCAACTTTTTTGAAAACACAGAATGATCAACCATAGGTGAAGGACACTTAAACATGGGCTTACCCGAGTTTCTCTTGATGGTCTTCCTTTCCCCTAGTCATAGACCTCGTTTACACGTTGTGCCACCGTGTCACAAAACTAGGGAAGAGGTTAGTAAAACATTTCAATTAAAAATAGAGCCAAATAGAGTATAAATTAAATTGAATAGGAAAATACCTGATAAAACAAGGGCAACTCTATAAACACCACAACCATTTTGTCCATGCCTTTTCCAAAGAAACCCCCAAATAGGGAGCTCGCTCCCCTCCTCCATTTTCCCATGCAAAGAGGGTTTCAAAAAAAGAAAAAAATCACTCTTATAACTTGAGCCAGCGTGGATGGATACCACGAGGCCTTCATATATCCTTATTTAATGTTGCAACCACCTCCACTAGAATTTAAATCAAATAACCACTCCCTGTAGTTGTTAGTCCCTCCTTGATTGTGAATATGCATTACCCTATGCATATATAACCTTGCTTTCAAAGGTTAAACATTTAATTTCTTGATCAAATTACTTCTTTAAAAATTACACTCAGCATAAGGTTGGTTCTTAGTACCTGCAAACAAATAATTTCCACATGCCTTAGTTCATAATGAACTAAGTAATCCCAAGTTTGTAAAAGTCCTTCATACCTTTTTGTTGAGTCGTTATTTAAAACCAACCACTCTTTTCTCTTTAGAAGCAGAGGTAAGTTGGCCACGTCATTTTAGCTTAAACAAGACTAGGTTATGTTTTAATTTAAAGATTCAGTACAAACGAGTATGAAGTGAGTAGATAGAACATAAAAATAAACACCAGTATAGCACACCAGAAACATCATATATAAATAAATGACATAAATATCACCATAAGAAAATAGGCCATTGTTTATTAATCTACGAAAGAAATTCATATCAAAGATACAAGTATCTTTTTTAATAAGATTCCACAATGTTGAAGTTAATTTTAGATGAACCTTAGATCTTAATGATTTTATTGACCCATACATATTTTTTTTGGTTTGGATTTAAGGTACATTACAACTATTAAATATATATATAAGAATAATTGTTCATTGGACTATATGGTACATGGAAAATTTTCATAGGTAACTACTGGTCTAGTAAAAAAAATTCAATTGCATGGTTCATTCAATTACTTGTACATATCTTGAATGTAAAATCAATTTCATATTTCTAAGTTAGCTCTCCTCCCATCTAAATATACAACCAACACAATCCACTTATATAAAATTCAGCTAACACATAGCCAACTCCTTCAAATGTTAACAACTTCATAGTAGAGGTTCTACATCATACCAACCAAGTTTTCTAAATCGTTAAGGACACATGGAAAAGGGTATGCATGCCCCTCTGAGAATTATGACAATATACCATTTTGGACTGTATACTTTATTTGATTAGTAAAAAAATATTAAATGATGATGCTTGCAATGACCATATATAAAAATATAATATGAAAGGAGGTAGATTGCACTACAATAATTTGAACTCCTATATGTTGGATTATTTTATGGAAAATCAATGTATGTGATTTCAATCTTTGAAATATTATTAAAATATGTTTTCCATTAGGATCCATATCCATCTCATGGAAATTCGAAGTACAAGATTTTATAATATCACCTAGGTACCATTACAATACTCCTTTTAAGTACCGAATCTAGGAAAGATACAACCTCAAATATTGTATTAAGAAAAACACATTAGCTTTAGTTCATTTTTCCAAAGCCATTTTATCTTTACCACTTCCACAAGAATTATCACCAACATCATTTGGACGAATCTCAAAAAATTCTCTATTGCATCTAGAACAACATCATGGTCATCTTCAATGGAATATCATCATTCACCTCAATCTTAACTATGCCATTGAAACTTGGCTTCCCTAGACAAATTGATACAACATCACTACATCTTTCAATACCATGATAATCAACCAATGGCTATTCACCTTCTTGACTTGCACTAACTCTTACTTGATACTCTTCTTTACTAAGGAAAGATAAAGGAAACATTTCTTCTTGGAAACCCAACTGATAGGTTTGAAACCAAGAATAAAAACATAACTTGTAGTATACTCCCAATCATCAAGGTTTATATTCCATCAAAATCAATGAAACCAACCAACAAAGTAGTCCCTCTTGAACTATAATGTATCCCAAACTCAATGGTACCCAATATGTATCGAAGTATACACCCATTTATTTGGATATGGGGTTGGTTTACAATATTGAATAATGTAAAAGAGGTGAAAAATATCGCATGCATACTTACACTAAGAAAGGGAAATTCCTTCCTTAATTTGTAAGACTTAGAGGCCAGGAAAATAATGCAAATGTTGTAAGTTCATCATTTCAAATTTTATTTTAAGGTTGGATTTCCATTGGTTAAAATTTTGGGGCACTACTAGTGAGTATAAGGTCATTAAAATAAAGAACAAGTATTATGTTATGGTTAAACACTGTGTCCCCATATACATTAGGGTCATAATAACATCTAGAAAATCTAATGTCAAGAACAAATCTATCCGAATTCTAGGATACCAAGATCAAGGATATTCCTTAAGGGGATAGAGAAATTCGCTAAGACATTAAACACAGTTGGAATCATTTTGAATATATCCATGAAGTTAATATATGTAAATTTCATTTTTCACTTCTCATGCATGAAGACAAATTTCACATCCATTTGATGGACCTCTTAGTTATGTGAAAAGGCAAGGGCTAAAACAAGGCATGTGAAATTAATTTTCATTACAAGGACAAAATTTTAAGTTTAGTCAATTCCTTTTACTTGAAAAATCCTTTGCAAGTAACTAATCCTTATGTATTACAAATATTCCATCTAATTTGTACTTATTTCTATACAGTCATTTACATATGACAAGTTTACTTGTATTTTAAATTGGTACAAGATCCCAAGCATCGTCCAGCATTTAGAAATTGTATTATTCATTAAATACTGCATCCCAATTTGGATGGCTAGAAGATTCTGAAAATGTTTTTGAATCATGATTCTTTGAAACCTAGCCAAAAGAGAGGAGGATTTCTAAAATTGTGAATGTCTATGATGTTGATATGAAGGATCACTAATAAGATTGCCAACTACTTCGTATGATGTATACATCCATATGGGAACTCATGTTACTAGTGTAGGTTCATGTTCAACAAAATCAACTAGAAGAGGGTGAGCAACTAAAAGTGGATTTTCATTCTCACTATAATCATCTGGAATAGAAACCAAAATTTGAGCACTAACAAAAAAAGTTGGGAATAAAAGATGAATCATGAGTCCAAGATGACACAAATGTCAAATTAGGCACATAGGTAGAGATACCTTCATCATACTTGACATCTCTCCTAAGAATAATTTTATTTGAATAAGGTTGAAGAATTCTATTACCTTTAATATATTTATAATATCTAAGAAAATGCATTTCTCACTCTTAACTTGTAATGCTTTCATTTTCTCACTATGAATGTTAACCCATGTTTCACTATCAAACACATGAAAATGGATTACATTGGGTTTAATTTTATTCCGTTCTTCTTCTAATGTTATATATTTTAAATTATTTTTGGGAATGCAATTAAGTATGTAATTGACAAAACTAATAGCCTCTTCCCATAAATAAGAAATTAATAATTCATATCAATAATAATAAAAAATCATTTCTTTTAACATATGGTGATTTCCTTCAAAAACACAATTTTGTTGCAGTGTATATGGAATTGTATGGTGTATTTGAATTTTCTATGTAGTGTAGTAAATTGTAAATATGTTGTTGAGGTATTTCCTCCATTATTTTTTTTTAACTTCTCAAGTCAATGTCTAGATTATTTTTCTACAAAGGATTTGTACGCCAAAAACTTGCCTAAAATCATATTCTCATGTTTGAAGAAATAAACCCAAGTGCATATAGAGAATTCATTAATTCAAGTTAAAAAGTAATTGAACCTAGAGAAATAAAAAGAAATAAGTGTACCACACAAATCACTATGAATAAATTGCAAGGGGGCCTAGGAGTTAGAAGGAGAATTCTTGTCAAAATTATACAAATGATGTTTGATGACAACACATTTCAAACAAATACCATCTCTATAAGAAATGAGAGGAATACAAGTAGCCATATTCTAATTGCATAGTCGTTACAATGAGTGATAGTTTAGAATATCAAACTGCTCATGCCAAATTTTTCTCATGTCATCACTATGAGACATCAAAATTGATGGAAGATGATGTCCCAAAGTGTTCAAATATATACAACATCGAAATATCATCATAATTTATAGTTTCTAATACATGCTTATGATATTTTAAATCCTTAATTACAACATTGATGAGGTAAAATTCAACCATTTTACCTTCATATGAATAAGTGATTAGATATAATGATAGAAGGTTGCTTGAAATACTTGGAAAACATAGTGCATCATTAAAATGGTAATCATCTAGCTCAAACGTTCCAAACCATACAACACTAACATATCTATCATCAACAACAAATATTTGTTTGGTGCTACATTCATTAACAGTAATAAAGATGGTTGTATCCTTATCCATGTTCTAAAATACTATGGAATTAGTAAATCACACATTAGAAAAAGATGTTGCACTAAAGGAAAAATCATAAACAAAATTTTCATGTCCATGATAATAAGAGTTATAAGAATTCATATCAAGATTGATGTTGGATTGTTTCATTGTTGCTTGTAAGGGTCCCATATTCTTGAAACATTTGAAATCTAGATGACCATCTCTCCCACAAAAATTACAATGTATCCGAGTCTTCTTGATTTTATCACCACTAAGAGTAGAATTTCGTTGAGAGGGATTGAGAACCTTATTTTGTTTGTTGTTGTGAGGATGTTTCTTCTTCAAATGCTTGTATTTATGCTTTTGTTTTATAATAAGACTTTATTAGATATACATGTATTCATGATCACTTCAAGATGTAAGGTCATATCTTGTTATCTCATTAACAAATCATAAAAAGATTAAAAATAGGGCATTTTATGCATACCCTATTGACTAATAAGTGCTTTGTACTAGATTGAGTGTATATAAAAACATAATATACATTACCAAGCTTAACAAGAATAGTGTAAATGAGTTGGTAACCTTTTAGATTTATCTTACATTCTTCAAGTAAAACTCTACACACAGAAAATATTCAATGCAAGATAAATTATTCATATTTTAACCAATCAATCACTTTTCAAGACAATGGGCTTGAATTTGGTCATGTTTACCAAACATGGTTTCAAGTTTTACAACTATTTTATCATCTATTAAAAGTGATACTATACATCATTACACATGGATATTTAATTAATTCATGTTATTTATCATTTTATTTGTCATGTTTAACTTGAGGAAATTTATGTTCCCAAAATAACCTAAAGTATTTTTCTACTATATTCCTGATATCACATTTCCATGAAAAGTAGATTAAACCAGTAACTTACAAAATGGAATACTTGAAAACAAGAACTCTATTTTAATAAAGTAACATTCAAGAAAATGAACTATTGTAAAATATATACCAAATTTTAGAAAGGAGAAGAAAATGAACTATTGTAAAATATATACCAAATTTTAGAAAGGAGAAGAAAATGATTTTTTCCTTTCCCCCGCCCCTTTTTTTAACTACATGCTTTAAAGTATGTGCATACCCAAAAATCATTGTTTTCCTTAAAAAAACTTTAACATGGCCATGCATAAAAAAAGAAATTTTTCCGTAAGAAAAAATCAAAACTTTATCGATTTGGGTTATATTTTAATGATTCTATCCATAAAATGCACTTTTCTTACAATTTCTAATTGTGATATATTACACAAAGCATAGGGTAAATATCATACATAGAAGATAAGAAAAACTTAATTTCCATGTAGGTTTTAATCTATTGATATGCGACACACGGCATGGGAAAAGAGCATAGGCAAATTATAGAGGGATAAAAATGGAAAAAAATATTAAAATAGAATGAAAGAGATTTAAAAAAAAACAAAAAAATGAAATTGCACACTACATACATGTGGATCTAACATAGATGACCATATATTGAGCAAACAAAAATCATTTCTAGTGAAATGATAAGGGTTTCATATTGAAAATGGTGCTCCAAATGAAAGACAGTAATTTTCTCAACCCATTAACGTTTAAATCAATACAATCTAAATTTTATTTGATGCATTTAGTAACATAGGTTCAAGATCTTGATAAAAAATGAGTGGGTCTTGATGTTGGAGATGCATTATATTTTTTGCAAGAGGTTTTTAATTGGTGCAAATAACCATTAATGTGGCATTGTTGTGGAAGAGGGGGTTAATACAAATCTCTTTCCCCTTCCTAGTTCAACACAACGGTTTTCAACAAGGAGTGGTTGCTCTGATTCATTACAGTTTAGGGAAGTTTAGGGCATCGCCCCCTAAAAAAGGTTTTTTTTTTTTTTCCTTTTCATCCCGTTGTAATCTAATCATGGTTAAGATATTAGCATTGTAATATAATTTGGTTAATGGATCATGGTTTTAAAAAAAATTGTATACCTAAATATCATATTATAAAATACTAGAGTTAATATAATGAAGATGATAGAGGTGAGGCTCAAAGTTTGATTGTATTTTCTAGTTAAGGGTTTCTAGGGTATATCTTTGTTTGTTGTGTTTATGACATTATTGTTCTTTCTATTTTACTTAAAATAATATATATGAATCTCTTCACTTCAATAGGTTTAAAAGATACATTTTGTATTAGATCATATCAATGGCTTTAACATTGTGGTAAGTCAGTTATTTTCTTTTAATATTAAAATTTCCAATGAATGTAAGTGCATTGGTATATTGTTTTCTTCGTCAAATACATGGGATAACCTAGTTGTAGCTATAGGTAGTAATAAGACCACATTAAATATTGACCATGTGCCTAAATCCCTATTATTAAAGGAGAAGGAAAAAAAATATGGATTGATATACCAATGATTCCAAGTTGTTTGTGAGAAGTCACCCTATTGACCAAAAAGGATAAAATAAAGTCTTCAATGGAAAGATTTAAAACTATAGGCAGATCTAAGTCTCCAAGACAATACATAAACAAATGTTGGAAAAGAGGTGAAGTTGGCCATTATAAGAAAGATTGCAGGTAAAAAAATGTTGGTAAAAGAAACAAATTTTATGATGCTCCTTACATAGAAGGAATGCCTCCTCCAAAGGAGGGGATTATAATTGACATATACAAGTACACATTTAGATAATTGTGCATGGTTGATTGATGCAAATGCATCATTTTATTTGACTTATCAAAGGGATTGGTTTTGTGAATATGAAAAGGATAATGAAAGTGATGTCTTCATAGGAGATGACTCAATAACCAAGATAAAATGATGTGGAGAGGATGTGGATGGGTCTCATTATTGCATAAATATGGGTAGGTTATATTCCTTCATAGTGGTATGCATACTCTTGGCTTATATAGAACTTGATATATGTGAGTAACATGGGTGATGAGGGTGTGAAGACTATATTTGAAAATGATAGATGTAAAATAGTTCAAGGAACAAACGTTTCATTGAGGGGTGTTTGTATTGGAACTCTATACAATTTCTTGGGAAAAACTATCAACAATGCATTCAACAATATTGTTGCTCTTGAAAGTGAAACTAGTAGAACTCTTACTCTTCGTGTAGAGAAGTAAATGCTATGACATCAAATAATGGGGAATATTGGAGAGAAGGGCCTTTGTGATTTTCACATGATTTTCATAGTAATGGGATGGTGTAGAGTATCCATGTTTTTCTTTCAATTTTTCAGTTATCTGAGCACTATGTATGTATTAAAAAAAATCAAGTAAAATTATGAGATGGTGTTACAAGGGAGAAAAGGATCCTAAATATGTTACACCGTAATGTGTTTCTATTTGTACATGTTCCATCTCTTGGAGAATCTACATTGAAACCATAGTAATTATATTGTTGTATGGCCTTATTCCTTGAATAATTTAAGGTTTACCTTAGGTACCATCCTTGCAATGAGGGGAAGTTCCCCTAGGTGTGTTATCACCTAAATTTAACATACTTATGACATTTAAACACTCATTACAAAAAGACATCATCTACATACAATATGAAAATCACAAAGTTTCTTCTTCGGTAAAATCAACAGATGAAATGAAGAAACTAATAAAAAAAATTGAACATTGATCAACCCATGTAGGTTTATAAAACCAAACCTAGATGACAACGCATGGAAAAATATTCTAAAGTCCCATGAATGTATTGTCATGTTAACCATTAACTTCCACAATGCATTTCAAAACTTTTCAACCACATTTTGGCTCCAAGGAATTTTAAGCCTCCATCATATGCTTGGGCATTCGATAGCCCACATATTGTTACCTTGAGGCTACTTCATCAAAGGGAGCATTCACATGATGAACCTGTTGTTTGAGGGTCACCATTTTTTCTATAAAAGGAAGCCATAATCATGTATTCCATAAGGATAACTTAAGAACAAGGTTATGCTACAATAATTAGATTGAGAGACTCATATTTCATCCTCGTTATCACCATTCATTGGAATTTTCAATCTCGCTTGGCTTCTTCATCAAGAAGAAAGTATTTTCGCTTCATCACTCCAAGTTAGTTAGCAAGCAATTTGAGAGAGGTCAAATAAACCTCCCAAAGCGAGTGTTTGCTAACTTTTGCAAGAAACATTATCCTAGGTGACACCATTGTATTTGAGTGTTTCCATTGGACATAAACTTTGGTTGAATCTCACCTCCTTATTGTATTTTCATGTCAGTTATCCTAGTTTTATCTTCTAACTAGAATTTATATGTGTTGTTATTAATTTAATAGCTTCAACATTGTTTATTTTACTTACTAACCATCATTTTATATCTTTCATTGGTTATAACTAACAAGGTAAGGAATAACTTCCCATCCTTGAGTCATTTTTATCGCAATATAATTGGAAACTCCAATTTGCGTTTTTTCTTATTTTCCACATTTATATGTTTTATTTTTTCTTATTAACTAATTTGGGACTCTTGTGGGATAATACTTTGATTTTCATACCCATAAGTAATGAGTTTTTCATGTTGAAGTTTCATTTTTCTTCATTCCTTAGGCGATGTGGTTCATCATGTCTATTCTACATGTATTTCAAAATCAGAAAATAAATGCCACTAACCAAAAGGACATATCAACTCATGAAGCTTATTTTAAGGTTTCGATTAGAAAACAATGCAACCCCTATTTGCATCATTACTTGAACTTAGCTATCAAAGAAACAAATATAGTTCTATGTGTATTTCATCAAGGAAACAACAATAATGCATTGTTTTCTAGTTTAGTAATTGTTCCTAACACCCACTGCAAAATTTATCAAGCCATATATAACTAGCACTTTCATGAAAGCCATATTTTTAAGGTCATTAAAGAACCACTAAGCACATAAGGCTCCAAAAAACTGACAATTTTGCATAGATTCATTATTCTAGTGTGCATCTCATTTCAATTGCATGTTACTAACTATGTTCACAATATTTTTTATTTCAATAGTAAATAAATAGAAGGTGTCAATTATGGTGTGCAATGAACTTGAATAAAAAGAGGCACACTTGCAAAGCTATTAAAGAGCTAAATTTACAAGATAGAATCCAAACCAAGTATAATGATCAAGATCCCAATGTATATAGGCATAAAATAAAAACACTAATACTGCTAAAGTTTAGAAATCCTACAATGCCTCAAGAAAATATTCTTCATGTTTCCATGCTAAAGAACAATCTGGCCACAAACTCTATTTTGAACATAAGTGTTTATGTTCCATAATTAGTTCAAAAGTCCTAGCACAAAATTTTGACCTAACTAGGAATTTGTGCAAGCACAAACACATATATAAATAGAAGTGTAATATGGACTCTAGTTTCATTCGTAGAAAGTTGACTTGATCAAATAATAAATCATATTCAAATGTTGGGATTATTATTAATCCTCCCTTTGACAACATGGTCTAATTGTCTATGTACCTAGCTTAGGAGGTCTTCATCACTCCACTAGTGCATGTGTGACACACCTAGCAGAAATTTACCACTCATTACACCTGATTGCAATAGTTTAGGTTCCCAGGGACCAATACCTATAATTTAGGAACCGACTCCAAGTGCCACTGGAAGTCTCCTTCAGTTAACCTTGATAGGTAATCAGTTATGTTCAGTTATGCTCTAGTTACCATCGGTTAAATCACAATCAGTTAGCATAACGCCAGTTTTCATGATTTAAGGGAGTGTAGGCACCTTTGTTCACCTACCCTCATTAGTTAACTGATTGTAGACTAAGTTAGTTATCTAGAGTTGCATTAGTGAGCTCCGGTGGTGATTTCCCCACACTCAGTTAGCTCTGGATTCAGTCTGAGTTAGTAGATTCGAATCCTATATTATGCATTTCAATTCTTCTATATGTATAACCATTGTATTACATATCAGTTATTGATTCATGAATATAATCATATTATTCCAATTTTGTTTTCATGTGTGTGCAATTTTGTCATGATTAATTCAACATTTTATGCTAAATTTGTTTCTCTCTTTTGCAGTCTTCTCTTCTCATTTGAATTCATGCAAGATGATGATCCTATGCTTTGTATAATTTAACATGGTATTATAGTAGGTATCCATGCCTTACTTAAACCTCAGAAACTTTTATTGATGCACCAGAAGCCATTGAATCTCCACATAATTCTTGGAATAATTGCATTGCTCCATATGGATTATGTAGAGAGAATTCTATCCAGGTGTGATGTACTGAAGAAAGTGAACATTTTGAAAGTGAAGGGTGTTTGAGCCATATTAATTCGAATTGTTTTGTTTTGCAGTGTTTTTGCAGGTACATTCAAAGATTTCTTGAAGAATTGTTGATCAATATAGTTGTGAAATGGATAATTCAGCAGCTCTCACTCCCATAATGCTTACACCCTTAAATCACCTTGATTAGAGAAAAGATATGCATATTTCCTTGCACAAAAAGATCTGTACATGATTACCATGGGAAGAGTAGTCGAACCCCAACAATATGTTGAAAAATCAAAGCATTTGGATAGGTTTGATGAAGCTTTTAGATACAAGTGCATCCACATCTCTAGGGAGATATTGTTCCATCTCGATGGACTCAAGACTCCCAAATAAGTATGGGATAAGCTAGAATCATTATTTGGAAAACAAGATGAGTCCAGGCTCCATATCCTAAAGAATGAGCTCTTAGAACTGCATCCCAGTAACTTTGATACAATACAACTATTCTTCACTAAATTCAAATCATTGGTCATGCATTGCAAGCAATGCAGGATTGCGAAAAAAAATGAGCAATTGGTGCTCTCCATACTGAGAAAATTAGCTTGCTCAAAATTATCATATTTTGTCTCTACTTTTCACTCTGGGAGACTGACTACTCCCAATTGGTGAATGCCATCCCTTTATTCCTTTATAGAGTCCCTAATCAAAGAATAAGAAAAGTTGATATAGATGGGAGGCCTAAGAGCCTCTCCAATTCAAGCTCTCTTAGCTAGTGAGGTTAGGAATGCGTAAGTAAGAAGGAAGGAAAAAGGTAAAGAGAAAAGAAACATTGAATTTGAACCTAAATATGAGTTTGATCCATCGGATGAAGCCTCATGATCTAGGAAGGACAAACATCAAAGGTATGACAAGGGAAAGTTCTCTTATTGTAAGAAATGAAACCATACAAAGAAGTATTCTGTGAAGAATACCATTGAGCAGATGGAAAAAATCCTTGAGCATCACAATATTTCCCTCCATGAAGGTGCAAGGAAGACTAACTCTGGATAAAAGATTGAAGATCATGATGAGAGATGTAATGCATTGAAGCCTAATTATTCAAAATCACATGCATTCCTCTTTGATTCAAGAGGCTCTAATCATATGGTTTCATCCACAGAATCATTCTCTTCATTACAACTTATTGATGGTCTGCGCATTCATATGGGGGATGACATTCAAATTCGAGTTTAAGGAAAGGGTGTAATCAAGTTAAAACATGGCGTGTTCAAATATGTACTTTATGTTCCCTCTTTAGCTGCAAATTTGTTATCTGTATATTATATGACACATACTGTCCCACCAAAGTGAGTGATATTTCATCCTGACTCAGTGGAGATCTCAGATATATCAACTAGGAATATTATAGAAAAGGGTGTTGCAAGCCATGCCTCGAAGGTATATGAATTCTCACACTTTATGCCATACTCTAATCCAGTACAGTCTCAGATTCCATTAAAAAGGGGAGGTAAAATAATTATATCTACTCCATTTACATATGATAATGTTTCCATTATTGTTTCAGATTCAAAATATGAAGCAGAGGATCTAGTTGAATCAATTGAGGGAATTGAAGGTTAAGTTCATAGTGATCTAGATGCAAATCTAGTCCCTACTCCCAATCCTATGCCTAAATGGGAACAAAAGGTTATTGAGGAAACTGAGAACATGACTAGACATCCATTTGACATTAGGAGAACAATATCTGAGTTTCAGAAAGAGAAACTTGCACTATGTCAAGCAAGTTCAATTCCTTCAGAGAGGTGCTACAAGATCCTAGTGATATCTTACATGATGGTAAGGACTAATTAACAATATTGCTGACAGAGGAACCAATTGGATCATGTCACTCTTCCTCGAGAAAGAAGAGACAAAGGGAAAATTCCTTCTCATGTTTATCATCGTATTAGAAGAAGATGGAGAGGTTCACAAGCGTAGTCCTAGGATACTGCTTCACTACCCCACAAAGATGCAAGGTTCTAAAAATATTTTTGCAATATTTTTATTGAAGAATAAATTTTCTCTTGATATGAAATCTTGATCATGATTTTCCTTTTTATTTTAAGGGGGGGTGGGGAGTTTCCCATGAGGTTTTCCCCATTTACTCGGTTTTTAACAGTTATTATTTTTAATTTAGATTGTATGGGTGACCTTTGGTATTAGTTTCCAAGGTCCAATTTTTCCAAAGTAAGGATTAAGGGTGTTGTTGGGATTATTATTAATCCTCCCTTTGACCACATAGTCTAATTGTCTATTTACCTAGCTTAGGAGGTATTCATCACTCCATTAGTGCATGGGGGATGCACCTAGGGGACATCTTCCACTTACTCCACCTGATTGCATGATTATAGGTTCCCCAGGGACCAATCCCTATAATTTAGGAACCCACTCTGAGTGCCACCATAAGTCTCCTTCAGTTGACCTTGGTATGTAATCAGTTATGTTCAGTGATGCTCTAGTTACCATCAGTTAGACCACAATAATTTAACCTAGATCCAGTTTGCATGATTTAATGGAGTGTGGGTGCCTTTGTTCACCTACCCTCATTAGTTAACTAATTGTAGACTAAGTTAGTTATCCAAAGATGCATTAGTTAGCTACAATGGTGATTTTCCCACACTGAGTTAGCTCCGGAGTCACTCCAAGTTGGTATATTTGAATCCTATCTTAGGAATTAAAATTCTCCTATATCTATAACCATTATATTACATATTAATTACTTATTCATGAATATAATCATATTATTCCAATTTTGTCTCCATGTGTGCGCAATTTTTTCATGATTAATTGAACAGTCTATGCTAAATTATTCTCTTTCTTCACTAGCCTTCTATTCTCATTTGAATTCATGCATCCTAATGATCATATGCTTCATATAATTCAACATCAAACACTGTTGGAAATATAAAACTAGAAATATTTGTATAGTCTACATGCCAAAGTGTATAGTATACATGTCAAAGTTTGAGGCAAGTACAAAGACATGTTCATCTAGAAATGTAGTAGGCCCATGATGTATTACGATTTCATTTTAGAATAAAAGACTAGGTGTGACCAACCAAAATAGCCTACCATACATAGAATCATGTGACTTGAAACACTATTTTAGATATAAGTATAGTAGGTTTTATATATTATATTTTTCTTCCAAAATCTATCATTGAGTTCTCTTTCAAAATTAAAACTTGACGTGGCCATTTTTTCATGCAACTACAAACATATTTGCACCCAGAAATTTTGTCTTGGGCCCTCTAGATTTTTCTTGCATTACAAAATCATAGGCCAAATGCAACTAACCAAAAGTTCCTAGTATATCTTTGATATAGGATATTGTAATGTCCCTAAAATTTGAAAAATAAATAAATTATAGGCTAGTTAAAATGCTCCCTTTCAAGGACATTGTTTTAGCTTCTGCAGAATGTATATGTCGTTGTTTACTAAATCTAGTGTCATAAGCTATTTTTCTCTTTTATGTTTTTTCCTATATAATGATGATATGTTTATGTGATGTGGTTATATTACTTGGACTTGTTTATATGGTTACTCTTCCTGTCTCTACTAGTATTGGGCAGTTGTTGATGTTGATTCAGTTATACTTTACTTCATATTTATATGTCTTATTTTTCATTATGGTTTTATTTATTAAAAATTATGACTCTCCTTTGAATGTCAAGGGGTGGAGTCATGAGGTTTTATCCCTTCAGGGTCCACTAAAAAATGTAATGTTTTCTACTGCTTTGTGGGGATTACTTAGTTCATTGTGAACTAATGCAGGCTTCTACTCCTTTGCAGGTTATTTCAGTGGTGAACTCTGTTTAAAACTATGGAAAGTAAACACAACCTACAACACTACATCTAAACTAAACTATCCTGATCAATCTTGGTGAAAGGAGGACTAAAGTCTTAAGCATAATTGTACCTAAGTCCTATGTTTTAAGCAAAATTAAAATTGTATGGTTCTATCTTTATGGTCATTATTATTATTATGCTTAAGGTTTTGAAACTTGATCCACCTTAATTGTTTATATTAAATATATTTTGTAAACCATATGGTAAGGGGTTTAGGGTGTATGGAATATCCCATATGCCATCGAAAACCTTTGAAATACCATAGCCAAGAGTGGGTTTGTAATATATTTTTAATGTTGGGGTGGTGGACTGTTGAGTTACGTCATGAGCTTGACTATAGCTTCGTGGGTTTTGATTTCATAGGTAGTGGAGGACAAGGTGGTGCTTTAATTAATCTTGGGAAAATGTGGGAAATAAGCCTCAAATGCTTGGTTTTGTCGATATGTGTTTCATTTGGTCTACTCTTTAGTTTTCTGTGTGGTTTCGAGCTCTCGGGAGCTAAGCTGTGAAATGAAAAATCCTTCTCGCTCTTTTGGAAGGTAAGTTTTCAACGTAGTATGCAATACTGTAATGGATTTTTTTTCTTTCATTAATGCTGGCATACTCTTGCATGTGGTAGAGGGTGGCTCAAATGTAGCTATGATGGTGTCTCTTTAGTTGGCTTGCGCAACCTTTAAGTGGGTAAGAACTGCAAAAATGCAAAGGCTCTTACCTCTGCGTCTTTGTTTTTACAGAGACCTAAAAAATGCGTTGAGAGAATTGTTGCTATGCAGTTTCAATAGTTGGTTTGGTAGTTGATTGGGGTTCTTTTGATAGTTTAGGCATCCAAGGGATGCGACTATATAAGGCCCTGTCGTGAGACTTCGGATCTGTAAATATTTCATTGTGTTGCAATGTTTTGTAATGTATTGGTTATCTTTTTAATGTGAAGCACTGCATTTTAAACTTGAGCAGTGCATATGTTGGCTTACAATTCCATTGCTTGCAATGGCATCGTGGAAATTGTGAGGGAGTATTTTATATATTTTATGCATTGTATTTTTGTCATGATAAATGGGTTAATAGTTATCGTGGTTGGGGTTTCACCTTATGGTCGTGAGCTTGGGAGCTTGGATCTTCCTATAGGTGAATACGCATCCTGCAAACATGGTTTTTATGTTTATTATTAATGTGGCTGTGTATTTGGTTATGAAAACCTAACTCATATTTGTTAAGCTGTTGGTTTATATTTTGAAGTTCCTATGGGAATCTTGAGAGGTGAAACCCTTACTATGCATGTCCTAGCATTTATGTGTTGTGTTGACTGTGGTGCCTATAGGATTCGATCCTGGACTATTTAATAGTTTAGAGTTGTGGTTAATTTCAGCACTTATGTTTTTGCTTTAGTCTTGATGCCTACAAGATTCGATCATGGGTTGTTTAACAATTTAGACTTAGGGTTTATTTTAGTGTTGATGTTTGGTTTTGGTTGTGACACCTACAAGATTCAATCCTAGGTTTTTGGTATGAAATATGGTTATGGTTTGGGTTGGGCATTCAACAAGATTCAATCTTGGGTGCACTAGGTTTAATTTATTAATGTTTGAATAGAATGACTCTGTCTTTAATACTTTCGTTTATATAAATGGTGAGTTCTTGTTTCTATTTATCATTTTAGTAGTTTCATAAGTTGGTATGTAATTTGGCCTACATCTAGGCCTTAGCACGTTTCAATGGTTGGGATTTGTTTAAAAAAAATTGTAATGTAATTAAGTGGTATTTAGCCCACAGCCAATCCTGTGTACGATTCAATGGCTGGGATGAGTTTTGTAGAACTTATCAACATTTATGTTGGCATGGATTTAATGTTTATCTTTCAAAGCTGTGAACAGTGCTTACAATATGTTGTTTATATTTGATTTTAATATGGAAATAATAATAGCATACGTGCTCGCAATATGAAATTTTCAAGCGTTGGAAAATATATGTTTTAGAGTTGGACTTTAAATGGTTTGTAGGAGATATGAACTATGTTTCATTTGATTCTTTTTAGTTTGTAGATTATTTATTTATTTAACATGTTCTCTATCTATTTTAAATGTTAATAAGGTTTAGTTTATCTATCTTTTAAGGAAAAATCTATTTAAACTTTGTATCTAGGTTTGAGAAATATACATAAAACTAATTATCTCAAATAATCTAGAGTTTAAGCCTAAGATGAACTCTTTTATAAAATTACACAAATACAGATACGCCTAAATTTAAGATATGAATGATCATAAAAAAGAATAATACTAAAAGAATATAGACTATATTTTTCCTAGGGTTTAGATGCAAACAATTCATGCTTTTGAGGTTCTATAAACGAAAGGAAAAATTAGCTAAGAAAACATATACTATACAAAATTTCATTCAAGATTATAAACCCTATTTTAATAAAAAAAAACTGTAAGGAAGGTAGAACCTCATACCTACAATTTAAAATCTCATTTAATGGCTAGAACCTTGCACAATCAAGCTCAAATAATGAACAAGAACATAGACAATTCTGATCTCATAACTTGGGAACTCCCATGTTCCACCCAACCATGACCCGGAACAGTTTCTAGTTTCAATCCGGATCCCCCCGAGTTGGTTCCAACATGCAAGTAGCTTAGAGATCCTAAGGGTAAGGCTTCACCTATTTGGGATAGCAGGTTTTGTATCATATTGCTTTTCCTTTTTGGAAAAATTCTCTCCAAGAACTCTTAGGAGAATAATCATCAGATAGAATAAATTGGATGAAGAGATTTCTTTATAGCCAATCTTTAGGAAAAGGGACAGTTAAATCAAGAATCATTTGTTTTCTTGAAATGATCTTTTATTTAATTGATGTGAAATTAATATTTATTTATCTTAATGAACTCTTTGACTAGTTCCTATTTTGACTCCTTTTAGGTTATTAAATATTTAATTAATTATTTTAATAAACAATAATACATAGATCCTTCAATTCTTATTTATAGTTACTATTATTAATACATATGCTTACTCTTTTATTTACATCATATATATATATATATATAT
>LPNX011072713.1:142264-152972 GCA_001517045.1 Pseudotsuga menziesii
CGTCTTTATTAAGGCCTTCAGATAGGGTTGGTCAACTAAGTTAGGAAACTCTAAACCACCTTGCATGTTTGATTACCTTGTATATTGTGGTAGTTCTTCAATACTTGATGAGACATAGAAATTCAAAATTTCATTTAATCAACTTAAAAATAAGTAAGATAAGGTCGATGTTTTTCAAAGTTGTTTTTACTCAACATAATTAATTTTCAGTAACTCCTAGCATTATTCGGAGCCCATCCTCAATGCTAAAGATAGGGAGTTATAGTTAGTGCAATTATAGAGCTTCTTGCTCAACACTAATGCTAGGATTTAGTTGTATAATACACCTAGGGATACAATGGCCAAGGATCTGATGTTCCAGAGCTTATTCTCAACATTAAATTGGAATTCTCTATGGCTTATTCCCATCACTTCCAATTCTTATTTTCCATGTGCTTCAGAGCTCATTCTCAACACAAACATTAAAACAATCATGTGCTCCAGAGCTTGTGCTCAACACAAACATCAAATCACTCATGTGGTCCAGAGCTCACGCTCAACAAAAATATCAAAACAATCATGTGCTCCAATGCTTTCACTCAACACAAACATCTTATCACTCATATGCTCTAGAGCTCACTCTCAACACAAACATCAAAACAATCATGTGCTCCAGAGCTCACACTCAACACAAAGTCTCATCAATTATGTGCTTCATGGTCCATGCCCAACACATTCAATCACATATATGCTAAATAAAATATATGTACGTTGGCTTACACCCAATATAACAAATCATCATTCTCATGTGCAATGGGGTCTCATGCCCAAAATTAAAAATATAAACATCAAATAAATATCATATGCAATGGGATTTATGCCCATTAGTGTTAGGCCAAATTAGGAATATTACAAAAATATAATAGTAAAACGCATGCATAGACACATGGTGAAACCCCACAATTAAGATATAAGTTTAAAAACAAGATATTGACACAGCAATAAAGTAATACAATGATACATGCATAACATTTTTACAATGAGAAATGTCATCATCTTTCTAGGTTCTAATCACATTCTAGAATCGAAGAGAATATTTTACCAACCTAAAAGAGATAAAACCTCTTCAATTAAAAATAGAAGAATAAGATTGCATGTTGAAAGAACCAGTATATAAGGATTATAAAAATTAAATCACACTAGGGTGTGTGCAAGAAGTTGAGGGACCTTTTAGATGCAATGGTGGAGTGAAGTCAATCACTCTTGATCCAAAAAAAAAGAAATCATCCAAATAAATCCTTAACCTTCCAATCCTAGTCCCAAGGATGCCAACAAGCATGCCCATTAGGATAGTAAACCAAAGCGCACCTCCGTTTTAGTGAATAAAATTACGCTCGTGTTTTGGAAAGCCTGGTTTTTTTAAACAGGTTGAGCCCATCTTTTTCACAACATCGCACGGCTATTGGAGTTGGATGGAGAAAATATTGACTGGGAGAATTCGTTTTTGGGTGTGCCAAATCCATCCACCTCCACCTTTGGATCAACCTCTTATTTGTGAGGTATTTTCCTCATTTATTTTCATGTTTTTTCTCCTTGTTCATCAATTTATTTGTCCTAAATTGAAAAATTAAACCAAAATAAATTAAATTATGGCCAATGGAAACAAAAACCCCAATGTAATTGGCCAATGGAAAACAAATCCCCAATTTAATCATAAAAGTTAAATAATTTTGATTATTTACCAAAATTCATACCCAAAATTCACATGCCCAATGGAAACCGAAACCCCAATTAACTAAAAAAACAAATGAATTTCACTATTTGCATATGCATATTCACAAGCATCCTTGTGGATCCATACAAAAAATCACAAATATGCAAAGTTTGTCAAGCACATTGCAAGTTTGCATAAGTAATTTACATGCCCAATGTAAACCAAAACCCTAATTAACTCATAAAAAAAATGAACTTCACTATTTGCATATATGTATATTCACAAGAATCGTTATGAATCCAAACCAAAATTAACAAATATGTGAAGTTTTTCAATTATGTTGCAAGCTTGCATAGAACTAAAAAAAAATCAAGTAGAATTCATATATTCCCCTAAAATACATAAACAAACATGGTAAATCCCTTGCCTCTATTCGAAATATTGAAGTTGGTCTTCCAATAACATTAATAAACACCTTATATTTTTTATGAAAGTTCCTAATCCAAGTGTTAAAATAAGGTATAGAAGCTTCCCATGCTTTTAACAAATATTTCGTCTTGAACGAAGGGTACTTTTTGGTTAAGGTCAAGACAACAAAGTTCAACAATAGACTCTACGAACATGAAGATACATAGGTAGATTAATGTGTTTGATTAAACATGCCAATCACATACTATCATACATGATATAATCCAGTGGAAACCTTGCAACCATAAAATCCATAAAGATCTGCTAATTAGACTTTGGAGTCCAAAAAACATCACGCTACAACAAATAATTACATATCTAACAAAATCGTTGCCTATACTGGGATTTTATTCATCAATAGAACATGAAATGCCGCCTGATCGAGGGTCTAGTTGTTTCCTCTACCCGCAATTTGGGAGCTGGTCATGCAAAGGCAATAGTCAGCACCTCACAATTTTGATGAAACTTCATAATCCAAGCCTTAAAATAAGCTAGAGGAGCTTTGCAATCAACATATGCACTCAAGACACTTTATGTACACATGCATACTTAAAAATTGGAATTAATACTTGAATTTAGGACATAAATATGAAATGAAAAAATGTTAAATGTTTATTCTTTACTGTAAAATTCAAGATAAATTTTTAAATTTACATGATAGATTTAGTTTATGTTGTTATTTGTCTTACATTAGTTATACAGTTTTCAGTGCTTAGAGATGTCATTATATCATGTGTTTATATTTCTAATGATATTTTATTTGTATTTATGATTGTAGTGGCTACTATGGATAACACTGTGGAGATACTGAGGGTTATTGTCCATTTGAGAGAGATTGGTTCTACTTGGAGGGGTGGAGATGAGCCCCGCCGCTCCTTGTCAAATTATTTGTTGTCTATTGTTGATACAATCGCAAGATTGAATGATTCTTTGTATAGCATTACATCTTACAGGGAGATTAAAAAACAAAAATACTCTAATGGGTTGAGCTACAACGAGGTAAAAAAGATCAAAATAACAAAACAACACATCTATACATTGTTTAGATTGTCTGGAATAGGTGACATTCCATAGATCGATAGGCCACATATTTTTATTGAGTGGTGCACCTTTCCACCCATCAGAGATAATTGGATGGATAGGTGGTATATGGTTTTTGACATTCCCCCTCACAACAATAGGGAAGTACCATTGTACTTCCTTCGAAAATTGTATGCAGAGTTTGTGATGGGGAAACATGTCAACTATTTTGACATGTTGGGCTTCTAGGGAGTTGGTAGGGGGATTCCCGAACACCAAAACAATGCTAGGTATAGATATTCCAATCCACATATACCTGCACCTCGTGCCCAACTACCGAGGGCAGACATCCATCCTACACATGACATGGTTTCCCAGAAATAGGAGGAATTGTTTACTCTAGTTGAGATGGTCTCTCGACACACAACCACTACTGACCAGAGAGAACCCTCCTTCTCTACTAGTGTACAACCACCAGCTTTTGGTGGTGGAGGTACATCTATTGGTGGGGATATATCAACATCCCATGCGCCTTAGAGTGAGCCACACGTGTGCACATCACGTGGGGGACCCTGTTATGGTCCCTGACCAAGACATGGTACCACTATGATGATTGGTATTTAGGTAAAGACATTGTTTTAAAACTCTATTATTGTTCAGTTTTTAATTTTTCCATACTATATGTAACATATTAAAATATTCCTAATATATGCAATATTTTCTCTTACAGGATATTGATGCCTCTCACGGGGGTGGTACTGCACCTGGTGTGGTTGTACCCAAGGCCCAAACAACCACCATTGAGGCAATATTTAAACATTTATCATTTTTTTAATGCATGTGTTAGTCTTGATTAATTTATTAAATTGTCTAATATCTACAATTTTTGAAGTTGCAGGAACCCCACTTAGAATGTGATGCTGGAGATGTTGATATAAAAGACATAGTCCAAGGTGGAATTTACGATTACTTGAAGAATGTAAGTACATGGGTTATGACTAAATCTTGTTCAAATTATTTAAATTTCTTACTATACACTCCTTTATAGATTGCTAATATTTATAATTTTTAAAATTGCAGATGCTATTAGCATCTGAAGAGGGGCAAGAAATTGATGGAAGAGGTCACTCCCATGGGGTAGATATGTCCTAGGCAAGGGTAACTGAATTACAACATGTTAGTTTTTCAGTACATATTATTCCATCCATTCAACTCCATGTCTAACTATGGTAACACTTTATGACTGCAGACATCATTGCAGATCCCTACACTGCCTCTTTGGTTTGGATCTCCTCGTAGTCCAAACGTAAATAAGGGGGTTGTTTACACCAATCGACCCTCTTTCTTGAATAGAATGGGTGTGCATGAGGATCAACCTACTCATCCCATGGTAATGTACACACTTCCAATGGAAGTTGTTGGTTAGCTATGAATTCACTTCGCAAGTAGTTTTTCTTAATGTTATTTTTGCATGTTTACAGCATCAAGATGTAGAGTCATCTGTGCTAGACCTTAGTGGGGTTGTTGATGCTACGGTCAATGCTGCATCTACAATTGGGATAAGTCACACTGAGGTACATCTACTTGAATATTTGTAATTGTACATTTCATTTGTATTGTTTATGGACATGCACAATGTCTAACTATTTTATCATTTGGTGAATGTAGCCACACCCTGGTCCATTAGTGCATGCAACTGAGGTTGATGTTCAAACTATGTCTCCTCTTACTACTGAAGAGTCCTAGCATAATCCCATAGAAATGGTTTTTTCGGTGAGATGTTCATTTTTTACATAATTGATTAGTACTTTCTCATTCATGTACATGTTGATAATTCTTGAGATAATTGATATATATTTTTTTATTCGCAGAGAAGTATTGCAAAGAGATTATCTACAATGAGGAGGACACCAGAGGAACCTATACCCTCGACACCAGAGGCACCTATAACCCCGACGGATGTAGTGAGTCTTTGTTTTATTTACAATTGAGTCATATTTTAAATTTTCAAAATTTGTTATTGCTGGACAGTACTAGTTCAGTTACCTGATCAAGAAATATTGTCATTGATTTGCAGTCGCCAGAGATGCACAGTGGTCGTAGATAGAGGCGAAAAGCATCAGGTTCTGGGAAAAACAAGAGAAAGTTATATTTTTGATGTTTTAGTCTAGGACAAATATGTATCTTTATGTACAATCTGGAGTTAGAGTATAGGGGCACGGTCCAAGACAGATGCACTTTTTTTTGCACATGTACATCAAATATGTTTTTGATACATGTACATTCACAGGCCATAGATGGGCCTTCTATTTTTGTATTATAACTTTCATGATATAAAAATATTTCATATCAAGGCTCTTGAGATCTTCATGGTTCAATCTTTTAAGTGTGATTATACACGTGTGGGAAAGAAAGTTTCTATGTATAATGTTCCCAATTTTTTATAGATTTTACGATTGCATGGAGATATCAGTTATAAATGTGAGAACAATGCACAATTACAATATTACGTAATGACAAAAATGTACATTTTAATTGTTTTTTACCACGATCCAATTGCATATACAATGTTATATTAACAATGTCAAATTGTATTCACAAAGATGGAACATACCTAATACACATAAGCACCCAGCACAGCTAAGCAACTGATTCAACTTGGTGGAATACAAAAGCACCTTACCCACATAACAACCTAACAAAGTTTTAAAGGATGCATGAAGTTGACACACCTAAGTGATGCACCTGTGTGGTCTACATAAATAAAATAAGTGTTTGGCATGATGTCTTTCATCTAACGAATACATGGGATACACATCAAACCTAAAAGTATCCGAGTATTATAAGGTTGTGTTGTAAGGGATTATGCACCTAATAAACATAGGTCGGGGATTACCAACATACTCAAACACTTGCAGACAATTGACTTCTGAAGTGCAGAATAGGAAATAGGAGGGTTAAAGGAACTTACTTGTTAAATGACGTTCGATCCTTGCTAGTCCTCTTCCAATCTGCTCCACTTCCAAAGTCTCCAAGGCTCACTCCTCTTTCACCTGTTCAAAAACAATATTCCAGATATAGAATGATTTATATATATATGTTAGTAGGTTAGATAATCCAAATATGAAATACTGAAGCATAAACAATTATCAAACCAAGATATATAAGACACATGTGGAAGAAGTAATCTCTTTATTATCAATAATGAGAAAGTTCAGAGTACAACCAAACGTCTGAGACAAGGACTCCTCTATCACCAAAGGATTCTGAGTTTCACTGCTCCAAAGACTTCTGTAAACAATCCACCAGCATAACTTTGCTCCAAAGTGTAAGTCCCTACAACCTTCCCCAAGGCCTGTATTTATATGGGTGAAATAAGGCAGTTCTTGAAGGTTGGGGAAGTTGTAGCAGTTAGGGAGATTAAGTAAAATGACTTAACTAAACTCTGATTAGCACGTGATTTTGTGTTTTTATGTTAAGAAGTACATTCACGGGTATGTAGTAGAGCAACCCGTGAATGACTCGCGACTCTGTATAAGAGAAACCTGCGAATACAAGGAGACTCGTGAATGACTCGCAAGTTGTCAAGAATGAGAGTCACGAATACATCCCAACATGGCTAAATGGCAAAGTAACTAGCTGGATGAAGGTAGAATGTATTTCATGACAATCCAAGCTATAGTGTTAAGGGAAAACCTCTATCCATAAGTGTCCTTTTGTGTTCCGACATGAGGGATATCAGCACTCAGACGGAGAGGTGCCATTTAGGTGTATAACAGATGCCCCCTAATGTGTGAAGTCAGAGGGGAACGATGGCCGAAATACATTATAATCTGTAACTCTGGAGAAACTCAGAAATCCAATGGAGCAGAGAGAGTACCTAAAACAAATACATAATAATGTGATATACAATGTTACATATGAGGATACTATGTTCAATTTACTGGAACACTAGCTCCTTTACAATATTTGATTACATCATATGATACGGGTAGAAACCACGTATATTACAAAAGTGGATCAAAGCAACACAATACAATAATGATGAGTCTTCAAAGATCTGGGAGCTGGATATCAGAATAGAACATGATCTTACGCAACTTAGCCCACAATGAGGGACTAAGGTCTTCATAAATGATCCCAAAGAACCAGTACAACCCAAGCCATATGAATAAGGGTAAGCTAAAGTCGAACATGGAGAGCATTCATTAGTTTGTCAACCAATAAATGATAATTGACAACTTAAGCAAAGGAGTTCACTAATGATAAAAGTGAATCCAGAGGTACTATCGTCAAAACTCTAGGTCTTCGTCATCAGGAGGTCCTGAAACGGAACCATATTGTGATAAGGAAGGCAATGGATCCTCCAACGGATCACAATAGTGACTAGGAACTGGGAAAAATAAGGGAGACACAAGTAAATGGATAACAGATATAACAGTAATAGGATCAGGTGATAGATCATACATTAGGTATAATCCTTGAACAGTGAGCACGACACAGAGATGACCCAAGGTAGCATACAACGGATAGATAGAACAACTAGACTTATCTGTCATGTAGGAGACATGATCAGATTCCCCAAGTATAATGGACAAGAGGAGGAGTAAAAACTCAAAGTGATAGCTGAACACAAGTGTATACTGAAACATGGATATCAGAAAGCAAAGAGTGCTATGTTCAAGGATGACATGCTGCCATTACTGAAAACAAGAGAAAACTTCTTCCTTACCTTCCCTGTTAAGTTTTAACGAGTCCAGGAAAGTAAACTCAGTTCCCTCTTCATTTTTTAAGAAGCTTGAAGATATGGGAAAATAATGCTTGATACACTGATTCGTGGATTTAATGAGCCCGAACTAGTACATGCTCATGCGGTATTTTCACATTTAGAGAGTCTAAAAATTCCAAAGAAGACTCCAGGGGGGGTCCTTTTTCGTCCAATTTAGTCTCCTGAGGCCGAAAAAGTATAAAACAAACCACAGAAGAACTCTCTTAACTTCCAAAGAAGAAAAGGTGAACCTTTTTCGTACTTAGTCGGGAAGGTCCGAAAAAGGTTAAATTACCACCTACCCAACGCTCCTTCCAAAACAGCATAAAATAGCTTGAGTTTTATGAGTGTGAAGGAAAGCAAGATCACTCGGAAAGATCCATTTGGTTACGAGAAATGGGGATTACAACAATAAACTCATTGCTTTGTTCTTTAGTGTTTAACGAGCATGACAAAGACACAAAGTACACTGAGAATCTTTTTCATGTTTGGGTCCAGAGCATGAAAAAGAGAAAACTAAGCTCAAACCGGGTGTTCCTTTTCCGTAAATTTAGTCCCTCAGGTCCGGAAAAGTGATAAACTTATACCTGAGAATACTCTTCTCAATTCCGAAGAAAAGAGAGTGATCCTTTCTCATATTATTCCGCATGGTCCGAGAAAGAGATAACCTACCACCAATGCGGATGCCCATTCACATATTCTTAACGATCTTGAACGGACGAGATAACTCGGCAGTCAAGTCTGTTTTGAAGGAGTCAGACCTGGGCCTAAAGAAACTCCATAAGATTGGGGAGTCCTATAAAGGGATAGCTTGTAAAAAGAGATTCATAAGAAGCTCTATTTGGCATGAAAAATAGCTATGAGGAAACCCCTGGGCCTGAAACAATGACGAAATGAGTACCAAAGGATGGCAATGGCATATAAGAATGATACTCATGAAAAGGGATCCTAGCCACGGAAGAAGAATGGTAGAGACAAGGGACTAATGGCTTAAAATACCATAGTCTGTGGCAAAAATGTTGATTACTAAGGTTAATGTGGAGTGATAAGATGCCAACATATGTTGGAAAGAGCAAAAAACCACCCTATAGAAGCATCAACACTTTGTAAAAGTTGGTAAACCTGTTCCAAGGCACAAAGAAGGTGATATTAATCAATTGTCATTTCAAACTATATAAAAAGACCCACTTTATGAAATTTTATTTCTATTAATAGTTTGAAAATCAAAACATTTCATACCATTTGCACTTTATGAACCAAAAAGGAAAGTTTACCCTCTATCTTTGATTGATCGCTGTGGACAATTGGACCGTCAGATTCAGAAACCGTCAGCTTCAGGTAAATCTACACCCTTAGCTCTTCAATTTGATCCAAACAAATTTTTAATTTAGGGGTTAATTTAGTATTTTTCCTCAACCTAAAATGTGGCAAAATGTATTCGCAGGTTGCTAAGCTTAATAGTCGCGAATACGAGTTCCATTCGCGAGTTGCTGAACAGGAAAGTCGCGAATGGCTCGTGACTTGTCCCAATGGACAGTCATGAATGCTGCGTGATAGGTGAAATGTTTTAAAAATAGTCAAAATTTTTAAAATTTTATTATGGAATATTGAATCAAATTGTATGCTTTTGTCAGGAAAAACATGGTGCTGGAGTGGAGAGAGAGCGAACATGAAGCTATGGATCAAGCGGCTCTCCAAATCCTACCTACTATCCAAGCATTGAGGACTAGTGGGCTTCTCAAGTTCTTTTGCACATCGCCCATGTGGGCCAATGTACGCATATTAGAGTTCTTAGTCCACTACTGGGACCATGACCTGGGGATGTTCAATATCCAAGGTGAGACTTTGGAGCTTACCACACAAGACATTTACTTCATAAACGAGTTGTCACATCGGGGAGCACCGGTGAACCTAGAAGGAACTGGCAGGGGTGGAGACCCCTTGAGTGTCTAGAACTATATCGATGTATTCTGCAGGCTAGGTACTCAAAATAAAGGCAGCAGCGTTCTCATTGTAGATATTCAGGATCTTACACTTCAGGTATTGGCCAGTACCATTGTTAGACTTTCAGGGTCAGCAGGGTTATACATGGCCACCAGGAGTCAGATGAGAGTGGTGGTGGACTGCTTTAGAGGTACTCTCTTTGATTGGTGTATGGGAATTGCCCCCATCATGAAGAGGCAATTGTCCAACTATAGGAGGGGAAGATGGAAGAACTTTGGCTATTGTAGTGTACTGGTAGCGTTCTTCTTTGAGAGGGTGTCAGCTATGAGCCCTGCGATACCATTACAGGTCCGTCATCCACGACATCCGAGGTTGAGTCGGTGGGGAGATATCTTCCTCCGTCAAGGAGGAGGAGATGTAGTACATAGAATGTATGATGATGATTTCGATACATGGTGGGAACGGCAGGTGCTGGAATTGGAGCAGTTTCCATACGCCGGGTTAGATTTCTGAGGTGATCCCGACCTAGTCCGCCCTCCAGGAGGAGCATGGGGAGAGATGGGTAAGTCATTTTTTATTTTTTATCATTATCAAATTTTTATGGATTTTCAAATGATAGGATATATACATATGCACAAGTCTAAACCCTATTTATGTGTCAAAATGCAGATATTGGACCAGTCCGCCCTGAAGGGAACCCACGTACCTTCATACGTCCTGTTGCAGGGGGAGACCCAGGATTGATCAGAGTACTCGAGGTGAAGCTAGGCAGGCTGACCGAGCGAGTACCTACGATACGGATAGAGCATCTCCCT
>LPNX011072713.1:154643-169643 GCA_001517045.1 Pseudotsuga menziesii
ACAACCAACTGAGAATCCAAACAGACTTCGAGCTGGGTGATGCCTCGTGACAAATCATCCCATAGGAGCTCAATGACAGCCCTATACTCAGCAACATTATTGCAAGAAGGACCTAGACAAGCACCACGCGCGGCAACAAGCTGTCCTGAAGGGGAATAGATAACCCATGCTGTCGAAGCCAGGTTACAAGTATGACGACTTGCGCCATCAGCAAAACCTACATACATTTAGGAAGACATCTGCAACAACCAGCAGATAGTATAAAAAATGAAAACTGACAACCTAATGTACATAAAAATACATACATTAATATACAAGAAAAAGAGGTAAGCCTAAACATAGCACTTCTTCAGGTAGATCCCATTTCTAGGCTCAGGCAGCTTATTCCCATCATAATCCACTAATTCATATGCGCCTTTACTCAAAAATTTAGACACAACATAGGGTCCCAACCACATAGCCTTGAATTTTCCTGCCCCCAGGGGTTCTTTATCTTGGTCCCAGAGCAAGACAAGTTCCCCCTCAGAGAAAACCCAAGGTTTGACAATTTTATCATATTGAGATTTAACCCTATTCTTATGAGGATGATTTGCAGTCAACGCATCTCTACGTTGTTCATCAAGGTGTTCTAAATGGAGCAACCGTTCCTCAAGCTCAGTTGTGTCAGGTAGCACATGAATAGCTATCTGCAAGGATGGAATTTCGCATTCAATCGGCGTAATAGCTTCCACCCCGTGAACGAGTTGGAAGGGGGAAAAACCCGTAGCAGTTTTGACGTTGGTTCAATAAGCCCAAAGAGCAGGATATAACATGATGTGCCAATTTGAACGGGCTCCATCAATAGTACGTTTAAGGATAGTTTTTAAAGTTTTGTTTACAGCCTCAACCTGACCATTTGCTTGCGGATAATATGGAGAAGAATGTTCTTGTCGGAATCCGAGCATGGTGGTCAGCTCTGTCATCATGTGATTTTGGAAATGACTGCCATGGTAAGTGACAATCACTTTGGGAATACCAACCCTAGCAATAATCTGATTAAACACGAAGAAAGCTGTCGTTTCCCCATTGTCTTTGAAAGTAGGCATTGCCTCTGCCCATTTTGTGAAATAGTCGACAGCAACAATGATGTATTTATGCCCCCCAGCCGAGGCTGGGTTGCATGTCATATAATCGATCCCCCACTTCATGAAGGGGCCTACCGAGATGACGGGAAACAAGGGAGCAGGATGTGACCGCATTTTTCTGGTGTAAAGATGACACGGATGACAGCATTTCACAGCTTCCACGCAATCTTTAAAGATGGTGGGCCAAAAATACCCGGCACGTAATATCTTCTAGGCCATTGCTAACCCAGATAAATGAACCCCACAAACTCTACTATGGGAATCATTTAGGACAATCTCCGCTTCCTCATGAGTCAGGCAGCGACGCAATATGGAATCTACCCCTCGTCGATATAATGTATCTCCTATAATGAGGTAGTTTTTAGCATGAAGACGTAACTTGCGTCGGTCTTCTCTAGAGAAAGCGGTAGGATACTTTAAAGTCTGGAGATATATAAGAATATCTCTGTACCAAGGATCAGAGGTGGATATAAGAAAGATGTGCTCATCTGGGAATGAGTAATCTTCCACCACTACACCTTCTTCCGTAGGGAATTCTGCTATAAGCTCAGCAAAAACTAAGGACTTTTTGGATTTAGCGGATTGGAAAACCAAGTCAAACTCTTGGAGAATGACTATCCACTTATTGAATTTTCCCCCAACAATCCGTTGGGATAAAACATATTGGAAAGGGTTTACATCCGCCACTACAGTAGTGGTCCTCAGTAAGATGTAGTGCCGTAACCTCTGTACAGCATAAACAGCCTCTAAGGCTAACTTCTCGACATGGGAGTACTTAAGCTCGGGTCTAACCAGAGCATGGCTAAGAAAATAGACAACATGCTCAATGAGATTGTCATCCTCCTGAACTAGCACTACCCCAATGGTAGACTCCGACGTGGCCAGATATAATAAAAAATCCCTAGAGTAATCTGGCGGGCGTAATAAAGGAGCCGACAGTAAGGCTTTTTTCAATGCCTCGAACGCGAGTTGTGCAGTTTCATCCCATACAAATGGGGTGTCCTATTTAAGCAGGCGCATGAAACCTTTTGTGATCTTGGCATAATTAACGATAAAACATCGAAGGAAGTTAGACTTACCTTGTAGACTCTGAAGCTGCCTAAGTGAACGAGGAGGAGGCAGATTTACAATGGCCTCAACTTTTAAAGGATCCACCTGAATGCCCCTACTAGAAACAATGAATCCAAGCAATCTACCTGATTCGACGCAGAAAACACACTTGTGGGGATTCAAGCGAATTTTATAGTACCTGCATCTCTCAAAAATCAACCGTAAATGATCTGGATGCTGGATCCTCTTCGAGAATGAGCAGGCAGATCATCCAAGTAAGGCTCGACAATGGCTTTTATATTGTGAAAAGCAAAGTTCATGGCTCGTTGAAAGGTTGCCCCTGCATTTTTCAATCCAAAGGGCATTTTTCTATACGCGAATGTACCCCAAGGGCAAATAAAAGCAGTTTTATGCTGGTCTTCCGGTTTGATTTGGATTTGATTGTAGCCGGAAAAACCATCCATAAATGAGAATACCTCACTACCCGCACATGCATCTATGATTTGATTAATAAACGGTGTAGGGTACTTGTCCTTAGGACAGGCTTTGTTAAGGTCTCGAAAGTCCGTACAAACGCGAATAGTCCCTTGCTTTTTATCAATAGGAACTGGGTTGGACACCCATTCAGTCAAAGCTACGGGATATATAAAACCTGCTTTCAACAACTTTTCAACCTCTACCTTCACAGCCGCCGCTTTACGCGGGTTCACGGGGCATAATTTTTGCCGAACTGGCTTAGCATCAGGATAGGTTGGGATCTCATGTTGAACAATAGATGGATCAATGCCTGGCATCTCCTCATATGACCAGGCAAAAATATCGCGTAATTCCTTGAAAAGTGCAGTATAAATGGCAATCTCCTCCAGAGAGAAGTTTGCACCTATATAGATATTTTCCATGACATTCGGCTTTACAGAGATGTTGATCGGTATAGTGGCGGAAATTTTTGCCATATTCCCCTCGGAAAACACTCCTTCCCTAGGTAAAGGGTTGACGGGTGTATCAACATCATCCAACAGTCTCACGTGAAACTCTTGGTTTTCTATCTTGCTTAGCTCTGGAAGGAAATAAGATCGGTGATGAAGATCCTCACATATCTTATCACGCGCACACATAGCTTCCAGAATGGCTTCGTCGGAAGGTAAAATAGTGTCTAAGCAATCTATGGAATGTAAAGAGTTTTCTGCCCATGCGGGCATATATAATTCTTCCAAATCATTCGAGAATGTAAGAAGATCTGGAATGGGATCTACAGTGGTTTGGGTAATAGCTTGATATGCCACTTCCACTGCAGATAAGGGCACTTCCGGTTCCTAAGGGGTTGGGAGGACCCAAGGATCAGTCCTATCGACCACCGAATCAATGGAATTCCCTACAGTAGTAGAACCGATATAAAGGACTGGAGCTGGAATATCGAATGTTCCCATCAACGATGCGTACATTCCATCCCCCAAGCTCTGTGCAGCAGGTTTGGCCTAATCAACCAATGCCACAGTGAAATATTTAGACTCTAGGCGGTCTTTACAGGTAAAATCAAGTTGGTCAACAGTGACCACCTTTCCCTCATGTGGAAAAACCATGACACGAAAGACAGCAGACATTGCATAAGTCCAATTCCTACCCAAAAGCAAATTGTAGTCCAATGGAGCATCAATCACTTCGACTTCAACAGACATTGCTTTGCCAGCCAACTTAATCTCAAAAGCTGGTAGGATACCATGTGGATGGAAAGACCTTCCATCAAAAGCAGTAAGTAAAGTGGTTTATGGGACCAGCTCTGGGGATCCAAGAGCTTTCCAACAGGCCAGGGACATAACACAAGTAGAGGCTCCCTCATCAACAACTGCTCGTCCAATGGTCTTACCACCATGGACAACATCTATCGATAGAGCTACATGGTAAGGGAGGCTAATTTTAACATCAGAGAGATTAAATTTCGCTAAGAGACTCGAAGAGTCCATGCTACCTAAAGCTGCTAAGAGGGCATCCCGCTGAGCGGGACAACTCTATAGCACCTCTAAAGCTGAAATTACACAAGGATTTTGAGCCAAGTCTTCAACCACAGAGTAGTTAGAAGTGGCTCTGGCATTTGGGTTATGCAAAGTCTTCTTAAAGACACCTTTGGGTATCTTTGGCATTATTTCCGTAGGTTTCTCTATAGTGAGAGGGTTGGAAGATTCAACTACAGCTTTACCCTTCTCATCGGTCTCCTTCTCATAGTTTTTGTTCCTGGTTTGTAACAATTTTGAGGATCTAACCATGTTGATATAATTGGGGTCAGGGGAAGCTTGAGTGCCCCCTGCTACGGTAGAAGCTGAAGCAGAATTTTGCCCTTGGGGAAACGGATCCTTCAGGACAGCCGGAGGTTGAGCTTGTAACAGCTTCTGAGCTTGTTCCATGAGGGGACAAAGATGAGTAAGATGGTCCCCTTGGCACAACTTACAAGGGAACTTGACTTTCTTCTTTTCCTTTTTTCCCCCATCAGCATTGTTTGCGGGCTTTGGCTTGTTTTGGTTTTGGTTTCTCTCTCCCTTTTTACCTTTCTTCTTCTTCCCGCCGAGCTGCTGATTGCCCTTTGAAGAGGTTTGTGCAAAAACATTTGCACTTTGGGGGGAGGGGGCAGCCTTTGCTGCCTCCGCCGTAGACTATTTGACAGACAATTGGTGAAGTTGTTTTGTCAAAGACTCTACAGTGGGAGATTTTACGGACCCAACCACACCATCGGCATGGGGTCCAGGCTTGGGTTTATCAGCCTCATGTGAAGGCCTTTGTGCCTGAGGGATAATTTCATATAGAATCCCAGGCTGTGAATAAATCAAGTCCAACTGCTGGGCCCTGAGTATGGCTTCTTCTTCACTAGTCACTCCTGATGTGGAAACATCTTTAGAAATGTATGGAAACAATGACTTAAGGAACCACTCTAATAGAAACTCAGGAGGGATGGTAGCTTTGATAAGACTCTTTCGCCTGCTCCACTCTTGGATATGATCCGAGATGTGGGTTGCCTTGTTTTGTCTGAAAGTGGACAACAAATCCGTTCCAAAGTCGTAACGAACCGAAAGCTTAAAGTGACTAAGGAAAGCACTAGCTAGGTCCCAGAAACTACTAAAAGCAGTAGAAGGCAGCTCAATGTACCATTTTGCCACAGTGCTAGTCATGGTCCTCTGGAACAGCCTCAATCTCACTAAATCTTCATTCAATGAGTTGGAAGAACACCATAAGTGGAAGGTGGCGGCATGAGCCCCAGGATCTTCACCAGCCTTACCTTCGAACTTAGGGATGTCCGAGGGCAGTTTGGTGGGAACAGGTGGCCACAATGGGTCATGCCTCATCGGGTTATTCATCAATTTGGATAAGTCTGGCAAGTTCAAAGTTGCTAGAAAAGGAAGTTTGGGCCTAATCGGTGCAGTAGATGTGCCATCTTGGGGATTAGAGGGTCCAGCCCCCGAATTCCCATAGGTAAAGGTGGGGTTTCCCCCTGACACCGATTGTGAAGTGGGAAGGTTTCCTTCAAACGGATTCCATCCGTAGGCCACAGGATTTTGGGTGGGAGGTGCAATGTAAGTGGTTCGGGCCATCCCCATAGAAGCTGGGGTCTGAAAGATTGGAGCAGGTATCCCTCCTCTAAACAAAGAGAAGGGAGAGCTCGTGTATGGGACCGAAATAGGGGTATGGAAGCTCTGCCCATAAGAGGTGTTTCCTCCAAACTGCACTCCTACATATGAAGGAGATGGACCTACGTATGGACTGGATGGGGGGATATGCCCCCCATTCCAAGGAAATCCTTGGACATAAGCCGAGGATCCTACCGGACCACTCTGAGTAGTGTAAGGGAAGGAAGAGGGAATGGTAGGTATACTAGGGATCCCAACAACCATGTTACCAGAAATACCTCTTATGTTGGAGTGAACCGGTGGTTGAACCACCCGGCTCACTGGAGTTAAAGGGGTAGAAGGGAAACTAGATCTAGGGGCACTAATCGGGGGAGGCAGTACCCCTTCAACCAGAAGGGTTGAGGTAAACAAAAAAGAACTCTCTTCCGCAGAAGACATGACTCTACTCAAAGGGACACCTACTACTGGTGAACTAAAAGGTCTAACTTGGACGATCATAGGATCGTTAAGATCAGTTAAGGGAGAGTTAAAATTTCTTGCAAACTCTTCAGTCTACAATTCTTCTATCTCGACTGTGTCTAAATCAAAACGGTTAGCTATCAATTCAGGTTCACCAAGAACCTCACTTACTCCTACTGGTTCAAAAGAACCGTCTGTGCCTAATCTCCGCCTTTGGGGTAAAGGTGGAGGCTCCAATGCAGGAAGAGGAGGAAGGTTTCTCAACCTTCTTGACCTTCTAACTAGTTGGTCCTCCAGAATTAAAAATTTGACTTAATCACACCCTAAGTTCAACTAAGCACAAGCAAATCCACAGAGCATACACTAAAAAGATCCTAGAGTCTCAAACAATCAAACCAAGGTATAAAGGTATGCTTTCCCGAAGAAAGTTGATGAATAGTTACTCGACATCCTTGAGGGGTTCTCAGGCACAAGCGGAGGAATCACCCACCACCCTCCTGCACTTTCCACAAGGGTTACCTTCCAAGCCCGTTCAAGGTGAACCAGAAATAACCTTTCGGTTTACCTAGGTATGAACCCTAAAGAGACAAGAGACTAAGGCTACCTTGACAATACCAGCTGTCTGGGGGGACAGTCACAAGCCGAACTCGTACGCATGGGCAGGGTAGCTGAGCTAGAAACTCTGTCTAGGATAGAATTTCCAGATGTGTAAAATTCCTGGGTTACATTTTGACAAGGATTCGGGGGGTTATCCCCTCTGTCCAAGCCTCCACGCGGCCTAGTGCTTAACTCCCGTTTGAGAGGAGCTTCCCAGATACAGTGATAGAATCAAGGATTTACCTAAAGATAGGTCCACTACGTCTGAGTTTATAACTTGTGGGAAGTTTACACTCCCTAGCCCATAAGTCTAGCCTAAGCTAGTAGGTGAAAGGCCCCTAGAAATAAAAACTTACTAATAAATTTTAATTTATGCGTTAATTTTAAGGGTTTTTCTTACTCAAGAGGAAGTGGAAGTGATATACTATATGGTGTTTTGACTCAGCAGAAAATAAATGAAAGTAAAGTGCATTCAAAGCAAACTACTACTATAAAACAAACTTCTTTTCATTTTTTCAAATATGTATTGATGAACTACAGCACTGATAAGAGAAACTAAACCTATGTTTTTGTAATTTTCTGAGATTATATATTTTTAAAATGAAGCAAACACTACTTATGCAAAAATTACAATGCAAAAGACTAACTATGTTTTGTTTTCACTTTAAAAATTGCTCAAAGAAACTACTATGCATCTACAATGCACTATGTTTAAGTCAACTTGAAACTTATAGACTGTATACAAACTACAAACTGAAACAAACAGGCTGACAGAACCTACAAACCAGCAAGAGAAGCAGGCTAGGAACCCTAGCTTAGGTGCTAAATAATGACACAGGACCACTGTAGACTTAAAAAAGGCAAGTGCAAACCAGCAACTGTTAGAAACCAGACTGGAAAAATAGAGTCCAAGACCCTGATCACTGATCTGGACTAAGACACTTGGACCAAGAACCCAAACAGGACAAAAGCTTCAGGATGCAAACAGTAAATAAATCAAGTAAAAAGACTCAATGGCTTTCAAAAAGCACTAAGATGTGATCACCTGAGGTAATCAAGCAAACTCTACAACATTCTTAACAAAAGTCTTCTCAGAAAACAAGGACTATAACAAGAAAATACACAAGCAAACTCTTCTTTAAAAATCCAAATCTTCAGGAGTACTCGCGACTGTCTAGCAGTGCAACTCGCGAATGACTCGCGACTGTGCAGTATAACAACCCGCAAATGCAACTTTTTACTCGCGACTGTCCTGTAGGACAACCCGCGAATGGGTATAAAAAATTTCTTAAAAGCAAATAAAAAAACCCTAAGACTTTCAAACGCTGAAGTAAACAAGATCCAGGATAATAAACCACAAGCAGACTCACAAGCAAAACTGGTAAGGATAACAGAAATGACCTACAGCAGTCTAGGCTTCCCCAGCAGAGTCGCCAGTTCTGTTGTAAGGGATTATGCACCTAATAAATGTAGGTCGGGGATTACCAACATACTCAAACACTTGCAGACAATTGACTTCTGAAGTGCAGAATAGGAAATAGGAGGTTTAAAGGAACTTACTTGTTAAACGACGTTCGATCCTTTCTAGTCCTCTTCCAATCTGATCCACTTCCAAAGGCTCCAAGGCTCACTCCTCTTTCACCTATTCAAAAACAATCTTCCAGATATAGAATGATTTATATATATATGTTAGCAGGTTAGATAATCCAAATATGAAATACCGAAGCATAAACAATTATCAAACCAAGATATATAAGACACATGTGGAAGAAGTAATCTTTTTATTATCAATAATGAGAAAGTTCAGAGTACAACCAAACATCTGAGACAAGGAATCCTCTGTCACCAAAGGATTCTGAGTTTCACTACTCCAAAGACTTCCGTAAACAATCCACCAGCATAACTTTTCTCCAAAGTGTAAGTCCCTACAACCTTCCCCAAGGCCTGTATTTATATGGGTGAAATAAGGCAGTTCTCGAAGGTTGGGGAAGTTGTAGCAGTTAGGGAGATTAAGTAAAATGACTTAACTAAACTCCCATTAGCGCGTGATTTTGTGGTTTTATGTTAATAAGTACATTCGCGGGTATGTAGTAGAGCAACCCGCGAATGAATCGCGACTCTGTATAAGCGCAACCCGCGAATACAGGGATTCGTGACTTGCTGTGAAGGAGACTCCCGAATGACTCGCGAGTTGTCAAGAATGAGAGTCGTGAATACATCCCAACATGGCTAAATGGCAAAGTAACTAGCTGGATGAACGTAGAATGTATTTCATGACAAGCCAAGCTATAGTGTTAAGGGAAAACCTCTATCCACAAGTGTCCTTTTGTGTGCCGACATGAGGGATATCAGCACTTGGACAGAGAGGTGCCACTCAGGTGTATAACAGGTTGATTCAAATAAATGGTTATCACTATATCCTACACATTATGTATGTCCTGCACATTATTTTATCATTTTGTTAATGTACATGGAATTTGATGAATGGTGTCAAGTAACAACTTTGAAAGAGATAAAAGTTATGTGTGATTTTATTATATTTTAAATTGATTAGAGAAGTACTATTTTGAATCTTGTTTTATAAATTCGTGTTTACAGAGTATTATTCGAAGCATTCATAGCGTGAAGGTATATATATTTTGTAATGATTGTGTAATAGGTTGGCCACTTGTTTCTAAACATAAACATGTTCCATTACATGGTTAATGACGTAATGGCATTGTCTCCTCCTACATTTCATCGTACAAATGCTCATATATCTTGGATGACCTAGCTAAATTAATATGGGAAACAACCTTATTTCAAGTTTCTATTTGCACGAATTATATGAGATCCTAAAATCAATTCACCTCCACATAGAGATTGACAACTCCTTTTTCCTTGATTAAAACAAAAACAAAGAATATTTCTTGCTTGACAATGATGGGAAATAAGTCAAGTTCAACCCCTCACAATAGGTAACATAATTATCGATAGTTGCACATGGAATAATATTTTGTAACAAGTATTTTTTCAAGAGGGGAACATCTACAATCACCTTCAAGCTGACCTCTATATGCAAAAATTTCACATTCACTTACTGATAAAACCCTAGTTTCCAAAATTAACAAAAAAAATGACCCCTTGTCCATGGACCCAGAGTAGCGGACCTCTCTAGCACTATCCTGATGTCCTCAATCCAACGGAGCCAATGGTTCATCGATCCAAGTAATGATCATCAATCTATGGAACGTTGAATCCCACCTCCTACAGGATTTCAGGGAAACCTATTGAATCCCCAACTGGGGAATAGAATGGAAACCATGCATCAAAAAGGGATTTCAATGGGTTGTGTAAGTGTGTTTAGGTAGTTTCCATGTGGGAAATCTAGCCACACATTCACGTTTGATGAATTTTCAAAGCCGACCCCTATGTGCAGAAATTGGACATTCACTTACTTAGCAAAACCCTAGTTTCCAAAATTGACCAAAAAAATGATCCCTTGTCCATGGATCCAAATTAGAGGCCAAACCTAGCACTATCTCGATGTCCCAAATCCAATGGAGCTGACGGTTTGTCTATCCGAGCAACGGTCATCATTCTATGCCACGTTGAATTCCACATTCTAGACGGTTTCAGGGACACCTGTTGAATCCCTATCCAAGGCATAGAATGGAAACCATGCATAAAAATGGATTCCAGTGGGTTGTGCAAGTGTTTTTAGGTAGGTTCCATTTGGTAAATATATCCACACATTCACGGTCGAGCAATATGGAAATTTGACCCCCATGTGCAAAAAATTCACATTCACTTACTGAGCAAAACCTTAGTTTCCAAAATTGACCAAAAAAATGATCCCTTGTCAATGGACCTAGAGTAGAGGGCCACTCTTGCACTATACCAATGTCCTAAATCCAACAGAGCCAACGGTTCGTCGATCCGAGCAACGATCATCATTCTATGGCTTGCTAAATCCCAACTCCTACAGGCTTTCAGGGACACCTGTTGAATCCCTAACCGGGGCATAGAATGGAAACCATGCATCAAAAATGGATTTCACTGGTTTTTGCAAGCATGTTTAGGCATTTTCCATGTGGTAATGATAGCCACACATTCATGGTCGAGCAATATGCGAAGTTGACCCCCATGTGCAAAAATTTCACATTCACTTACTTAGCAAAGCCCTAGTTTCCAAAATTGACCAAACAAATGATCCCTTGTCCATGGACCCAGATTAGAGGGCCACCCTAGAACTATCCTGATGTCTTGAATCCAACGGAGCCGACAGTTCATCGACCCGAGAAACGGTCATCATTCTATAGCACGTTGAATGCCACCTCCTGCAGGCTTTCAGGGACACCTCTTGAATCCCTACCCGGGGCATAGAATGGAGACAGTGCATCAAAAAGGGCTTCCGGTGGGTCGTGAAAGCACGTTAGGTAGGTTCTATTTTGGAATTCTAGCCACACATTCATAGTCGAGTAATATGCGAATTTGACCCCCATGGGCAAAAATTTTACATTCACTTACTCCACAAAACCCTAGTTTCAAAAATTGACCAAACAAATGATCCATTTTCCATGGACCGAGAGTAGAGGGCCACTCTAGCACTATAAAGATGTTTTGAATCCAACAGAACTGACAGTTCATCAATCCGAGAAATGGTCATCATTCTATGGAACATTGAACCCCACCTCCTATAGGATTTCAGGGACACCTGTTGAATCCCTACCTGGGGCATATAATGGAGATCGTGCATCAAAAAGGGCTTTTAGTGGGTCGTGCAAGTGTGTTTAGGTAGGTTCCATGTGGGAACACTAGCCACATGTTCATGGTCGAGCAATATGCGAAGTTGACGCCCATGTGCAAAAATTTCACATTCACATACTCATAAAACCCTAGTTTCCAAAATTGGTCGAAAAAATGATCCCTTGTCCATGGACCCAGATTAGAGGGCCACCCTAGCACTATCGCGATGTCCTGAATCCAATGAAGCTGACAGTTCATCGATTTGAGCAATGGTCATCATTCTATGGCATGTTGAATCCCATCTCCTACAGGCTTTTAGGGACACCTGTTGAATCCCTACCACGAGCATAGAATGGAGATTATGCATCAAAAAGGGTTTATGGTGGGTCATGACGGTATGTTTAGGTAGGTTCCACGTGGTAATGCTAGCCACATGTTCATGGTCAATCAATATGTGAATTTTCCCCCATGTGCAAAACTTTCACATTCACTTACTGAGAAAAACCCTAGTTTCTAAAATTGACCAGAAAAGTGATCCCTTGTCCATGGAACCATATTAGAGGTCCTCCCATTGCACTATCCCGATGTCATGAATCCAAAGGAGCCAATGGTTCATTGATCCAAGCAACGACCATCATTATATCTCACGTTGAATCCCACCTCCTACAAGCTTTCAGGGACACCTATTGAATACCTACCCAGGGCATAGAATGGAGACCGTGCATCAAAAAGGGCTTCCGATGGGTCGTGCAAGTGTGTTTAGGGATTCTCGTGGAGAAACAAATTATCGGAGTGAAGTAGATAATTATTGGATTCAAGGACATGTCCTTATAGGATCAACATTGAGATCCAAGGCAAATGCAATAGACATATCCCAAATAGAGTGGTAGATAATGTTTTTGGGCTATAAAGCACGAGTCATGTAAGTATCAATATAATACAACAAATCCATTGTAGAATTCTATTACATTTGTCAATCTATCAATGCATCAAACTGTAAATAATCAATGAGACCATGAAACCAAAATATCTAACTACTACATACTTGACTACCTACCTGTGGTCATTCGACTAGACCATCGGGATCACATTTAATAGCAATGGTATCCTTTATCCTATCATGCTCGGAGTAAGGAAACAAGTATTGTGACTTTGATGAGTTCTTGTTTGGAATTGTTTATAGCTAGAGGTTTGTGCCAATAACTAAGTTTTTATAATGGTATACAATTTGACCTAGTCTATAATCTTCAAATACATAACCTTTTTTCTTTCGTGTGTGGGCAACCTATGTCAAATATTCTCCTTTGATAACCATCGACCCAATTGGAAAATAATTAACCTTGGAGTTGCTTAATGAGACAATGAGGGTCTGCTTCCCATCCAAGCAATGTGCCAGCCAATAGTCAGTGTGCCATTCATTGCCTCTCAAGGAAACCACTGCCTATATGTTCCCTACATAAAATAGAGTGCAGACCTAGGAGTCAGCTAACTAAACACAACTAGTCGTCAAACATTTCAAAGTGATCAACATAATAGTCGAACTTGGTTGCATGAGATCCGAAATGTGGTCATAGTCATGTGAAATAATCGACTGGACCCCCTCCAACTAGGATAATTCTGAAGTTATTTGTCGACCAATGGGGATTGATACACGATCCCATCTGTCAACCCAATCTGTGGATTCATAGTTTTCCCATTCACCATTGCTACATGGATAACAAAAACAAGAGAGTTTTCTTGTCCACATTTCAACTATAGCATTGTTTGACATCCTAATTGAATGGAATGCATGAGTTCCTTGGACGGTCTTGTACTCATATGGATCTAATTGATCTACGTCAACCACCTCCAAAAAATATATATGTACATTTGTTTTTTGAGATGATTGGTCTTCTTTCCTTGTAGATCCCTACCCCATCACTGAAGAACGCCATGAAACAATGGATTTGCATCTCAGATGAGAGAAATAGTTCTGAATTTCATCTATTGCCTACGTAATACAGTCTTGATGCATGAACCTGCTCCATCATGTTCCCCTTTTCCGTGTCTGGTCTCAAAATAATTCAAAATATGTGGCACCTTGTGCCTCTTGTGCAAAATACACAACCATTGGAAGACACAGGAATTTTTGAATTACCCCACACAACCATCAAACCAAATCCAATGTTGTTCCATCTATATATTGTTATCCTCCAAGCATTTGTAGAATAATTGAAAGCTGTGTTGTACAAAATCCAATTCATGACACCTGCAATCACTTATGTAAAAGTGATACTCCTTCAATATAACCCTGTTCTCTTCAATACTATATGCCCCATGTATATAGGTGATATGGACCATTATGCTAACCTGATCTGAGTGATAATATTGACTCTGAATCTCGTTCTATGGTTGAAGAGTGTATTTTTCCACAAAATTGACGACTGATAATATAGTTCCAATAGGAAATGTATCCCTGCACACTCTAAACAGCTCATCTTGCCAATGAACCGCATGTACATTCTTTACATGTTGTTGTGTCTTTTCAAAGAATTCCTCCATGAAGTTGCATACCAGTACCTGGTAGATCAACAATAAAGATGTATAGATCAATAGGTTGTTACATATATGAAGTAACAATAGATGAAGGAAACAATACTATTCAGGAACTCGTTACTAACCTGAGAGGTGACCAATTGTATTTTTTTCCTTTCATTCCCTCCACCGATATCATACGTGACATATTTTAATGACTGCAAGTTCAATTCATGTCCCCCAAGTTCATTCTCATTGGTGACATGTATGCATTTGTCTAAAAATTTCATTCCACCACACCGTGGGCATGTCCCATCTACACAAGGCCTTTGATAAAATGTGCAACCTTCTGTCCTTCTACACAAGATGCTATGCATAAACTCTCTAGATGGTGTCGATGGCAATGTCGTTGAGCATTCCTGCACAAGAGTGTTATGCAAAACACACAATATTTGTATATATGTTTCATAATAATAAGCATACTCAATGTGATATCGACAACAACATGTGTTACTAGTTGTGTTTATTTTAACATACCATGGTTTGCATTTCTGAAAGTATCTTTAGTCCAAGTTAAGTTCATTATATTCATGCCTAAATCTCTCATATAATTCTGTTTATGTCATGTCAATAAAATGTTTAATGTGGGGCTCATGATCCCTTGAACCCATTCTCAATTTTAGTACATCTTTTTGGTTGGATGAAGGTCTACTTTTGTCATGCCAAAACGCTTGCACCAGTCCCTTTACCACATTAATGAGCTTCATATCGGAGCGTGGAAACCTGCCAATGAAGGACCAGACATCTGTTTCACCAAAGTCAAGTTGTTCTCTTCTAGAACAATACCTATGGAGTTCTTTGATATCCAATCCTACAAGTTTGGATGTAGGATTAAGAAGGAGATGCACCCTGGT